>CAUYON010081686.1:0-23589 GCA_963573935.1 Arctocebus calabarensis
AATGTCTTTATATAGTGATCAAGAAAATGCCATGAAGGCTATCTGTAACAGTACGATGAAAACATTTCTGAATGTATATGAATTGTGCCCTATGATTGCACCAATGTACAGAATTATGATTCAATAAAATTATAAAAAAAAATAAAAAAATAAAGGCAAAAAAAAAAGAAAAAGATACATTCACTCTCAACCATCTGGAGGTGGCATGCGTCATCCTGCTAATATTACATTGTCAGGAACTAGTTTTGTGGCTCCTTCACATACAAGAAATCAGAGAAATAATTCTCCTTGGCTGCACAACTGATTCTCATGACTACCTATACAACTGAAAAGGGCTCAGATATTTGTGGTGAGTTGCATTTCTTCTGTAAGATTAACAATTGCAGAAAGTTCTCAGAATATAATCAAATATAAATAAATGGAAATGTGTTTATACTCACTTGCACATTTGCAAGTGAGTGCAACTGGTGCAACTACCAGTTTTCTGACTTGGAGCTTAAGTGTTACGTGGACTGGCTCTTAGGGGGCTTCATTTCATGAAGTATCATCTATTCTGGTTTGACCAGTCACTAAGGTACTGTAAGGATCTATGTTGTTCTTTGATGTTTCACTGAATCCTTTTTCATGTTTTAAAGCCTTCTGGTAAGCTCATGGCTACTAAATATGTAGGCTTGGGGTTCGACTGGGAAGAGGCAACAAATAATTTATTTCTGTTAAAGTTCACCTTTGGTCATCACTGTCATTACATCAGACTCCCAGAATTCATCTCTACTTCTGTTTCCTCTAGGCTAGATTACTGAAAATCCTCATTTGCTGGCCATTGAATAAGTTGCTCTCTGAACTTGATTTTTTTCTTCATGTTCATTTGTTATTCTATCTTATCATGTAAAGGGGTCACCTTTCATTCCATATCATCGTTATTATTCTATGCTAAGTTCCGAATGAATATCAACATATGAAATGTCTGTTATCAAAATAGATATGCTACCTTGAAGAAATACAATGCTCATTTAAAAAAAGAAAATATTTTAACAAAATGGTATTAAAATAAATTTCAGACCTCATATTGCTTTTCTCCTTCAATGAATATCTATAAAGATCTTTCCTGGGTTTAATAGGCATACTTATTTGAGATCTTTCTTAATTTCCTTACATAGATGCTCTACCAGACATGATATATTCTAACTCTTCAGAAAGACAAGTCTGTAGTGTAAACATAATGGATTTTAATTTTATTTATTTATTTTGAGACAGAATCTCACTTTTTGTCCATGCTGGAGTGCTGTGGGCTCAGCTTAGCTCACAGCAACCTCAAACTCCTGGATTCAAGCAATCCTCCTGACTCAGCCTCCTGAGTTGTTGAGACTAGCGCTGCCTGCCACCACACCCAGCTAGTTTTTTCTGTTTTGGAAGAGATGGGATCTCATTCTTGGTCAGGTTGGTCTTGAACTCCTCAGTGCAAGAGATCCTCCCAAAGTGCTAGGATTACAGGTAGTAGCCACTGCACCCAGCAACATAAGGGATTTAAAAAAATCTATTTTAATTTATATGCAACATGGAATTGCTGCCTTTATTAAGTCATTACCTGCACTCATTTTCAAATTATTGTTTTAATGCATTTTTCCTGCTTCTCAATTTTGAGAACTTTTTTCTCATTGTATCCTTTGCCCTACACAGAAGAGCAGAGGCTATAATGACTTGGAAATAGTTAAATAGTTTTGTGGATGACTTCTGTGCTAAAAACTGAAAGATGCATGTTCACAGAACTCTAAGAATTGAATGAATGTGGGAATTGCAGCTGGGCGTGGGGAAAGGTGCTGGGTCCAGTGTTCCATCCGGTCAATCTTATCACACGTGCACTCAGGGAAATTTGACTTATTTTATATTCTACTTAATAGTGGGAAATAACTATGTAAAAGAGGTGAAATAAAAACTCGAAGGGTATTTAGTTCCCAATGTTCTACTGGACTGGAATTCCAGCTAAGGAATGTGAATGCCACACTCAGTATGTGTGACCCTCTGGGGTCACCTACTGCTAGATCTCGTCTTACTGGCTGACAGGACACAACAAATCCTGGGTCTAGAAGTAATAGTTTTTCCAGTTCAGGCAATGGCAGCTTTCGTATCTTCACTTATCCTTATCTTCTTTCTGATTATACTATCAGCCTTACTGACAGGACCACCTTTGTGAAGCTGCCTAACTTCAAATTGAAATACATAAATATCTTATATGTTTGCTTCTCTTTTCTAAGTCTTCTATCTTGGTCTTTTTCAACTACTTCTACAAACTCATGAACCAAAACAGGAAGCCTCTGAGCCCAGAAATAATGTAGATATAATAAGAATATTATACGATTGTACGATAGTACAATTTTTATAGAGTCACGGTAAAGTTAGCAATAAGAAGGAATTAATAAAGCAAACAACATATTTCCAGGAAAGAGAAAAGCATTTTTTTTTGGTTTTGTTTTTGCTTAAGCAGGCATCTATCATAAGTGGTACAGAATTACAGGAGATTATAATTGTAGTCTATTTTGGATTTTTATTGACAGTTAATGCTCTTGAAAGGATTTGTTAATTTTTCTTCATTAAAAAGTGGTTTAAAAAAACAAAGAAACAAAAAAAAGTGGTTTTAATAGTGCAGACTCTTAGTGGTGCTATTTAAAGTTGGAATATAATACAAACAGAAGGCTATAAATAGAGACAGAACACTATAAACAAGTCATGAATACAGCCCTTCACTAATCTAAGGCTGTTCAAACTACTTGATTGTACCATATAAATTTTTTTATCAATAAAATTTAGTAAGTTGTAGTCCTCTGAGAGTCAATCAATAATTTATATTAGAAGCCACTAAGTGAATTATTGCAATCATACGTGTTCTTTTGGAAAATTTTCAGAGAATATTTAACTGACTAATATAAAATGACTCAGTAGAAATTAATTTTGTTAGTTGCTCCTTTCAGTAGCAAAGTGTCAGGTGTGCATTTTACTGTAGGTGATGGTGTCAGAAATTATAATGTAATCCCTAGACTATAATGGCTTTTGAGCTCTGTTCTTTCTTGCAAATATACAGCTGCATCATAACCTCTCTCCCTCGGTTAAGTATGAACTCTTGTCAGCCTTCCTTAGGACCTCACTTTATCTTGTGCTAGCCCCATTCGCTAGAGCAGGTTGCCAGGCAACCACTAGCTGTCTCTAAGAGTGTCTGTGGCAACAGTACCTCCTGACACCTCCTGTCACAACGTCTCCTGTTAAGTTGTCAGGATCAGGGCACCAAGGTGGTTGCCATAGTCACTCTTAGCCTATGGTTGCTGGACTGAGAGCAGAGTGCTAAGTTCCTAAGACAATTAATAATGCAGGCTGCTATAGCTGTCTTGTCTTAAAAGCCAAACTAAGTTTTGATGAGAATTAAGAGATTTGCATCATTAAAATGTTTGCAATAATTAGGGTAATATTAACTTAAACATTTGAATTCAGCAAAGTGCCATTCTGTCTATGATGTAGCATTTGTAAATGTGTCATTTAAGGTTTAGATACCAATCACTGTGTGTCTCAATGTAAGTCACATTGGGCAATCATTATTACTGTTTTACATGTATTGGAAAGCAACTCTTTACATTGTCTTTATGTGGTGAATAACAACATCTTATTCTAGTAAGGACTATAAATATAGGTATATATATATGTATGTATATATATATATATATATATAATTAGTAGTTAATTGGAGTGAATATTGCTAACAGCAATAATGGCAGAAGGAGTTCTTATTTATCACTTGTTTCCTATGTGTTGGTCCTAAGCCCTTTACTCACGTACTCACGTACTCTTCATAGTCTTCTTGAGGTACATATAATTCCCTCTTTCCTTTAAATCTGAGGAAACCAATACAAAGAGAAAAAAAGTAGTTTAGATAAAGAAATAAAGCTAAGAAGAGCAAGGTTGAGCTTTCTGAAAATTATTTTTATTTGACACATGTTAATAATTGTACATATTCATGGGGTACATTGTGACATTTTGACATATAAATACAGTATATAAAGTTCAAATCAGTATAATTAGCACATCTATCACCTTAAACATTTACCATTTTTGTGTGTGTGTTTAAGCATTCAAAATCCTCCTTAGCTGTTTGAAAATATACAACAAATTATTGTTAATGGCAGATACCCCGAAGCAACACTATTCACAATAGCCAAACTATAGCATCAAATTATGTGTCTCTCAATGGACAAATGGGTAAAGAAAATGAGGTTTATTTACACAATGTAATGATATTTGGCCATAAAAAGAATAAAATCCTGTTATTTCAGAGTACATGGATGAGTCAGGAGGACATTATGTTAAGTGAAATAAAAAAATAGTACATGATCTCATTCATATGTGAAAGATAAAAAGGCAGGGATTTTCAACCCAAATCTGCCTGAGATCAGAGGACATAAGCAGATATGATTTTAGGTTCGGCTATTTGTTTTTGTTGCAGTTTGGCTGGGGCTGGGTTCAAACCCACCACCTTTGGTATATGGCACCAGGACCCTGCTCACTGAGCCACAGGCACTGCCCAGCAGATTTGATTTTGAAGAAAAGAACTATAGAAAAGAGAAATCTTGGATGGATAAAAGGGGCTACAAGAGAGAAATTACTTGCTGTAGAATCTCCTCTTTACAGTGGTTCTGGAAGTTGATACAGAATTAATGAAGGGTTGATTGCATGCATAGTATAATTTTTGGAGTTCAAGAAAAGAACTCTAAGTTTGCAAAATCCTTTTCCTGGGCCTCGGAGTGATTTGAAAGCCAAATCATTTTGATTTATGGTATTTTCTGGTCAGTAAACAAGTGGCAACGAAATGACTAAGGGCAAAATTGGGGAGCCAAATTGTAGATAGGAACCAAATTGCAGCTGGAAACTGTTTCCTAGTGGGAACATACATAGTAAAGAGCACCTAGTGACCTTTAACTGACTCAGGGCTCATTACCATCTAATTAGCATACCATGGTGGAGTTTTCATGAAGGAGTCTAGGAGGATACGTGTCATAAGGAAACTGTTATATAACCTACCCTGATAAATAATCTGTTATATAACGCCAACCTCTCAATCACCGCAAAGGTGGGAGATGGCAATCAATCCTGCCAGAAGAAATATGTGACAAAACAGTGAACATATGAAAGACAGTGTGTGCTCAGACTTCAGGATCTTTCTCCTTGCACAGAGGATGACCTCTTTCCCTCTAAGGTATACCTTTGCTTGCCAATAAATGTTACATGTGTGATTGAATGTTACAGATTGCTCTGTGATCACTCTGTCATTTGCTCAATTTGGTCCCAGTACTCATTCTTGTCATTGGGAATGAGGGGACTAATAAACAGTCAGGCAGACCTAAAATATTGTGATTCTAGGAATTTACTGTACCTATGGGGATCAGGAAAAGATCTTTTAGGTAGTTAATAAGGGGAAGGAAAGTTTCCAAGTTTGGTCTGCCTGGAGGTTGAGGCTGGAAGAAATGTTAAATAGGAGTATGGATAGGGGAATAGGGTGGATTTAAAAATAGATGGAAAAGATTAAGCTTAAAGGAAGTTGTGGGATGTTAAATATAAATTATTTACTCATTATGTTGCAAAGAAATTGGCTTTCAATCGATGTTTATAGAAGGATAATTTTCTTTTTATTCTTATTAATATTTTATTGACATGCAGTGTAATTCACTTATTTTAATGTATACTTTTGATAAATACATAAAGTTGTGCCATTATCTCAAATAATCATTCCTTCTTTCCCCTTCCTTCTCTTTCTCTCCTTCCTTCCTTTCCTCTTTGTCCTTTCCACTGCCCTTCCTTCCTTCCTTCCTTCCTTCCTTCCTTCCTTCCTTCCTTCCTTCCTTCCTTCCTTCCTTCCTTCCTTCCTTCCTTCCTTCTTCCTTTCTTCCTTCCCTCCCTCTCTCTCTTTGTGGTAAAAACACTAAGGTCTACCCTCTGAGCAAATTTAAAGTGTACAATACAGTATTGTTAGACTTCTAGAACTTACTCATTTTGCATAACTGAAACTTTTTTCAATTTTGTTCTTAGTTTTTGAAAATGTTTGGCTGTTCTGATCTTTTACCAAGATATATAAATTTAGAATCAGCTGACTGATTTTGACAAAAAAAATCCCACTGAGATTTTGGAATGAAGTTTTATTTCAACAATAGATCATTTTGGGGAGAATGGACATCTTTACAACATTGAGTTATTCATTCCAAGATATGCTATATTTCTTTATTATTTTGGTTTTCTTAGATTCCTTTTGCTATTGTTGTTTCAGTTTTTGCATAACAGTAGTGCCCTTCTATTGCAAGATTTATATCTGACTATTTCATATTATTGAAGCTATTATAATGGAATGGAAATTTGAAAGTGTTTTCATTTCTTCATTTTTAATGACTAGAAATAGGATTGTTTATTCACTTATTTTAAATGACAAGTAAAAATTGTATATATTAATGATGTATATTGTAACATTTTGATGTGTGTATATGAGATAGTTAAAGAAAGCTAATTTATGTATGAATTATACTTATATATCATATTTTGTTGTGAAATACTTAAAGCATATATTCACCAGTTTTCCAGCATAAAACACTATAGTTTTTTTTAATTAGTGTTGCATCTTGTAACTTATTTAAACTCATTTATTAATTCTAATAGATTTGTGGCTTTGTTATGATTTTCTACGCATAAGAACATACTGTATAAGGATAAAGACAGTTTTATTTCTTTCTTTCCAATCTGTATGGCTTTTGTTTCTTTTCCTTGCCTTGTGGCATTAGCTGCAACATTCAGTATGATAATGAATATGGATGGTAAGAATGGATGTTCTTCCCTTATTCCTCATCTTAGGGGAAGAGTATTCAGTCTTTCACCATTAAGTATAATGTTAAATGTAGATACTTTGCACATGACTTTTATCAGGACAGATGAGTTCAGTTCTTAATTTCCTGAGAGGTTTTTAATCAGGAATTGATGTTGTATTTTGTCAGTTTTTTCTGCATTTATTGAGATGACCATGATATTTTTTAATCACTTGTCTGGTATTAGATGAATTACATTGATTGATTTTTTTATTGTTGATTCAGTTTTCAGTTCTTAGGATTACACCCACTTGGAGGGGACATATTATACTTTTACTATGTTGCTGGATTTAGTTTGCCAATATTTATTCATGATTTTTGTGTTTGTAATCATGAAAAATTTTGGTCTGCAGTTTTGTTTTGTTCTGTTTTGTTTTAATGATTTTATCTAGTACAGCATAGGGTAGAAACAGTGTCATAAAATGAATTGTAAAGTTTGCTTCCTCATTTGTATTCTGAAAAATCTTTGTGAAATTGATTTTGTTTCTTCCTGAATTACTTGGTAAAATATGTCAATAGAACTATGTAGGCCTGGAGTTTTCTCTTTGGAAAGTTTAAAACTACAAATTGTGTTTCTTCAGTAGATGCAAGAATATTCAGGTTACCTGGTTAATCATTAGTGATCTTTAGTACTTTATATCTTTTAAGGAATTTGTTTAATTCATCTGTGTTATCAAGTACATGGGATTATAATTGTCCCTAATACTGACTGTGATAGGCAGAATTCCATGACAGCCTTCTCCCCATTGAGACTTGCTTTTATATCATTTTCCCTCCTGTGAATATGATGGGTCATTATTTCCGTCATTGTGTTATATTATATAGAAAAAGGAATTTTGCAGATGTACTTAAGGCTACTGATCAGCTGATCCTAAAGTAGGAAGTTTACCTGGGTGGGATAGTGCTATGTAGGAACGCCTTGTAAAGCAGGACCTTTCTCACCAGCTACAGGTAGAAAATGAATTCAGAGATAGTTGTCGCATCAAAAGGGTTCTATACACCACTGATAGTTTAAAGTGGAAGAGGCTCCCATAGGCAGAAATGTGGGTGACCTCTGGAAAAAGAAAAAAAAAAAAAAACCCTTGACAGCAAGCGAGGAAACAGGGAATCCTACAGCGTCAAGGAACTGAATTTTACCAATAACCTGAATGACCTTGAAGCAAGTTTTTCCCCAAAACCTCCAGAAACGAGACCAGCCAAGCCAAAAAATGTCTTGATTTTAGCCTCATGAACTCTTAAAGAGAAACCCAGTTGAGCCCACATGGACTTCTCACCTACAGAACTATAAAATAATAAATATGTCTTGTTTTAAGTAATTAAAATTGTGGTGATTTGCTAAACCGGGATTGAAAACTAAAACAACTCTATTATCCCAGTCAATGCCTGTAAGGTCTTGAGTGATATGTCTTCGTTCCTGATTTTGGCAATTTCTGTCTTCCTCACGGTTGTTCTTAGGCTGGAGGTTTATTAATTTCATATATTTTTTCAAATATCTAGCTTTTGGTTTCATTGATTTTCTCCATTGTGTCTCAGTTCTCAACTTAAAATTTTTGCTGTTTATTATTTCCTTTCTTTGTGTTTGCTTTGGATTTAATTCAATCATTTTCTAGCATATTAAAATAAAAGCTTAGATCATTCATTTGAGAGCTCTCATTTTTAATAGAAGCATGCTGTACATTTCTTTCTAAGCACTGCTTTAATGTGTCTCACATGTTTTGATAATGCTGTGCTTTTGTTTTAATTCAATTCAAAATAACCTATTTTGTGGCTCTCTTTCTTTGACTTATAAAATATTTAGAATGTGTTGTGTAATTTCCAAACATGAAATTTGGTGAGGTATGTTTGTATTCTTCATTATTAATTTAATTCTGTCATGGCTAAAAAATATGCTTTGTATGATTTAAATAATTCTTAATTTGCTACCATGTCCAACCAGTATTATATTTTTCATCTTTGTGTTCATGTATTTGTTAGTAATATATAGAAACATCATTGTTTTATCATGATTATTTTATGTCTTGTGATATTGGTGAACTCATTTATTAGTTATAAGAGTACTTTTATAAATTTCTTCAGATGTTCTATGTAGACAATAATGTTACTTGCAAATAGAGACATTCGTATTTCTACCTTTAAATATGTATTTCTTTTTTTACTTTCTTTTAATTTATTGCATTATTTAGAACTTCCAATATTATGTAAATAAGAATGGTGAGAGTTGACATCTTTGCCATATTTATAATCTTAGTGGGATAATATTTTGTCTTTTCCATTAAGCACACACACTTAATCAAGTTGTGAAATTCCCCTCAATTCCTATTTTTCTGAGAGCATTTACCGTAAGTGGGTGTTTAATTTTGTCAAATGTTTTCGTTCTGCACTAATTACATTTTCATGTAATTTTTCATGTGATTTACAATAGGATTTATATTGATTGATTTTTGAATAACAGTAGAGCCTCCCATACTTGAAATAAACCCCATTTGGTCATGATGTATATTTTTTAAAATGTATTGTTGAATTATATTCATTATTACTTTGTTAAAAAGCTTTATATCTATAGTCATAAAGCTTTTATTTTTCTTTTTTGTATTTCAACCAATGTAATATGTGATACTTGTTTACATTTTCTTTTTTATACATTAAGGCACGTATGGGGTACGACATGCTGATTTTATATACAATTTGGAATGCTTACATCAAACTGGTTAAAACAGCTCACTTACTTTCACCTCACTTACTTAATTTTGTGTTAAGACATTTATTACTCTACACTTAATAGATTAATAGATTTGACATATACCCTTGCAATATAGGCCATAGGTGTGGTCCCACTGTTGGCTTTTTTTTTTTTTTTGCAGTTTTTTTTTGGCCCTTGGCTGGGTTTGAACCCACCACCTCTGGCATATGGGGCCGAAGCTGTACTCCTTTGAGCCAGAGGCACTGCCCCCCCTTTTTAAAATCTATTTTTCTGGTTTTAAATTCAGGGTAACATCAGCTTCATAAAATAAATTGAGAAGTTACCTTTCTCTTTTATTTTTAGAAATAAATGGATAGAATCGGTGTTAATTCTTTAAATACTTTAAATGCTAGGTACATTTTTCCAGTGAAATCATCTGGGCCTCAACATTTCTTTTTTTCAATTTTAAAATTGTGACTTTAATTTCCTTAAAGAAAATTTTCTTAGAGCTATATACGCTATTTATCTTCTATGTGGTGAGCTGTAGTAGTTTGTGTTTTTTGAGATAATTGTTTACCCAAGATGCATATGTGTATAATTCTTTATGGTACTCTCTTTTATCCATTTTGCTATCCAGGGTCTACTGATATTACTATTTTATTCCTGGTAGAACTTTATGTCTTCCGTTTTTGTTTGTCAGTCATGCTGAAGGTTTGTCTATTTTATTGATTTTTTTAAATGGACAGGTTCTTCATTTTATTGATTTAATCTATTATTTTTCTTTGTTAAAATTTAATTGACTTCTACTTTTCTCTTTATTTTTTCCTTTCTTCTACTTTTTTTTTTTTGTAGTAGTTGTTGCTGTTTTCCTAGATTCTTCAGATCGGTGCTCATACTATTGATATGGGATTTTCCTCTTTTGAATGGATACAAATGGTGCTATAAATTTTCTTTTCAACACTGTGTTAGCTGTTCTCAGAATTATCATGTTAGATTTTCATTTTCATTTAATTCAATGTAATTTTTTAAATTTTCCTTGAGTCTTTCTCTTTAATCCTTTAATTATTTAAGAATATGTTTTCAAGTTTTCACACGTCTGGAGATTTTTCTTTTATTTAGTGATCTTTATGTTATTGATTTTTACTTTGCTTCACTGTGGTCAGAAAATCCCCTCAGTAAGATGATCAGTTTTTTTGAATTAGTCATGTTTTGTTTGATGGCCCAGAATAAGCATGTATACTTGAAAAGGATATCCATTCTGCAGTTGGTGAGTAGAATCAATAATAAATGTGAAGTAAATGTTGTTAGTGTTTTGTGGTATAAAATTTTCTATATCCTTGATGGTTTTTATATAGTCATTTTGCCAAATGTTGATTGAGGGGTGCTCTCTGTATTATTGTGGATTTTTCTGTCTCTCATGTAACTCTGTCCATTTTTGCTTATTTTGTTTCTTTGTTGTTTGATGTGTGCATATCTAAGGTTATTGTGTTTTTAGGTATAGTGACCTAATCATTTTGTAATGTCTCTCTCTGTCTCTCATAATTTTTTTAAAGTCTTTTTAAAAACATCTTATGTTAATATAGACACTTCTGCTTTTTTCCTCTAATGCTTCCATAATACTATTTTTCCTCATCCTTTACTTTCAATTTGCTTATAATGTTATAATAGAAATTAGTTTTTTGTAGGCAGCCTGCATTTGGGTCTTGTTTTTTTATCCACTCTGTCTTTAAATTGGTGTATATAAACCATTTGCATGGAATGTAGTTACGGACATCTTAGGAGTTAACTTTATTATTTCTTGCTTCTGTCTTTTATGTTTTTTTGAGCTTGTATATTTGTACTATTCTTCATTCGACTTATAAACTGCTGTAATTGAATATTAAAATTGATAGCAAGTAGTGGGTATGTTATAACTGTAGTCCTTTACTCATTCACTACTGCACATTACATGCCAACAGTGCATGTTGTTCATTTGCCCCATTGAAAGGTTTGACAATGAACACTACCTCTGGGATGATGTTCATAAATTACTCTGTTGTAGTGGTGCCATCTTTCTTGATTTGGCCCAAAGTCCACAAGTTCTATTTTATTCATTTTATCAGTCTCTTCTACTTCCTTCTGCTTTGGTAGAAGCTTTTTTTCTTTTAGCAAAAAGAGTTTATCAGGAGAGAGAAAGCCATTCTCAGGAAAGTTTATCTAAGTCAAGTACACACTTGATTTCTCTGTGCTCGATAATCTGACCTGGATGACAGGTGATGCCTGGTTTGGTTGTAAGAGTGGGTTTTGGGTTTTGGAAGCCACACTATACTTCAACCAACTGTATGTCTGTACACGTGAAAAAGTCTTCTCCTTGTGGAGTAAAAAGAGTATGGTCCTTCCTATCTAACACAACAATATCTCCTGACTCCAATCGAGTCCAAACCAGTTTTGGTTTCCTTTACTGTTGTCTTCTTCTGGCCATCTTTCATGTCTTTGTCAATATCAACTTCTAGAACATTCTCTTGAACTATCTTCGTTCTACTGTAGCTTTTACATCTGTCTTTAGGACTGAGCCATTCTCCATGGGCTGGTACTACATGCACACAGACAGAATTTGCTAAGCCAGTCAAGCAAATTCTTATCTGCATCTGATAAATCCTTATTGTATTTCAGTACCTCAGAGATTGGGAGGCACTGAAATACAAAAACTTCTCTACTAACCCTTTCTCACCACCTTGGCTTTCATATTTGACACAAATTACATTCTTATGTGGGGCCCATTTTCTGGTTGCACCATTACATAAAACTTCTAAGACTACTGAGAGCTGATGGACAACATTTTTACTTCTCCTTTTTCTCTGCATCCTTTTTCCTCCTTCAGAAAACATATTAAAGATGTCCCTGGGAGAGCCAAAACCACTGCCACCTCCGTATTGCCTGTTTTCTTCCTTTGTTAGATATTCCCTTTTCTTTGCTTTAAAGAGAATTTTGTGAGCTTGAGAAATCTGTTTAAATTCTTCTCTTTCATTTGGGTTCTTATCAGGATGGTATTTCAAGGATAGTTTCCTCTAAAACTTTTCCAAGAGTGGCATTAGATTTGACTTCCTAAACATCATAGTAGGTAGTTTCTTTTATCCTTTTCTACATCAGGTGAGTAGGCTGAGGCTGATGTGAGGGAATAGGAATAGGGCCCACCTGGCTGTGTGTGGCTGCCCCTCCTCTGCCTCTCACTGAACATTTTGGAAAATTCTTTCTTTTCTGTTTTCTTTTTCTTTTTCTTTCTTTCTTTCTTTCTTTCTTTCTTTCTTTCTTTCTTTCTTTCTTTCTTTCTTTCTTTCTTTCTTTCTTTCTTTCTTTTGCTTTCTTGAAGGCTACACAAACAGGTTTAAAATTTAATTTTGACTTATTTATATTGTTTTTGAGTACCTCTTTGTATATCTTTATTAATGGTTGCTCTCAATATATTACATTATACTCCTATGGCCAACTGATGATAGACTACTGGTGTCATCATTTCATGTTTGAGTGAAGTGTAGAAAGCTTATTTCTCTTTATTTTTTCTTTCTATCTTAGAGTTGCCTGGTATATTTTATTTACATACATTTAGAACAATATTGGTGTTATAATTATCTTCAATCCTCAAATGTAATTTAGAAATATGAATATAAGAAAAATTTATTGCATTTGCCTCAATTTTTTCTTACTGTTTTTTTATTCCTCACTGATGCTCCCATATTCCTAATTTTATCATTTCCTTTCTATCAGAGAAGATTATTTAGCCATTCTTTGATGGTAGATGTAGATGTCTGCTGTAGATGCATTTTTTTAGTTTCCCCACATTTGAAATGTTTTGATTTCTTTTACATTTCTAATGGGCAGTCTCCCTCAGTATAGGATTCTGCATTCACAGTTCTTTTTCTTTCAGTGCCTGGAAATATTCTACTTGCTTCTGGTCTTCAGGTTTCTAAACAAAAATTCTTCTGCCATATAAATTATTGTCTGTGTATAGTTAAGGTGTTATTTTTCTCAGACTGCTTTCAAGATTTTTTCTTTGTATTTACCAAAATTTGACAATGATATGTCTTAGAGTGAATGCTGTTCATATCATTGTCAAACTTTGGTAAACACAATGAAAAAAATCTCCAAGCATAAACCTACTTGAGTCTGTAGCTTTTTAAATTTCTTTTGTCATATTTAAAAGTTGTATTTCCTTGAGAACTTTTTAGTTCTGCCTTTTTGTCTATTGTCCTCACAAGACTCTGAGGATATTAATGGTAGGATTTTATTTTAGGTCTTTTGTTATAGTCCCACTGGTCCCTGAGGCTTTGTTCATCTTTTTCTGGTCTATTTTCTTTCTGTTGTTCAGACTGAGTAATTTCTATTGTACTTTATTCTAGTTCACTGATTCTTTTCTCTGTCTTTTTCAGTCTATTATTGAGGTCATCTTTGGAGGGTTTTTAATATTTTTCAGTTATAGAATGTCCATTTGATTCTTTATGTCATCTGTTTCTTTGATGATTTTTTCTGTTTCTTTCGTGAGCATTTTAATTTTTTTCATCTGTTTCAAGGATGTTTATAATCATTTATTGAACCGTTTTCCTGATGGGTGCTTTGAAATATTTGTCAAAAATTTTGACCTTGACATCTTTGGCATCTTGTTATGGTACACATGATTGTCTTTTTAAACTTTAATTTAGGCTATTCCTAGTTCTTTGTATGGTAAGTGATTTTCTTTTGAAACCTACATAATACGGGCCTCTTGAGAGTCTAATCTTGTTTAACACCTCTGCTTTAACTGTCTTCCTCTGACACCACTCTGGTATGGGACCATCCCCTCATTACTGCCAGGGGGAGTAGATGTTCATTGTTATCTGCTCAGCCTCCATTGACACCTGAGAGAGGTGAGTGAGGGATGTGAACTCTGCTCCACAGAAGGCCTCCACCAATGCCTCACTGGCTGACAAAGGGTTCTTTTCCCCCACTTGACCTCTGCTGACACCATGGATGAAAGATGTTACCACTGGATATGGTTAGTGTCCAGGCGTACCACTAGGGCTCCTCTGACACCATCCCATCAGAGAGGGGAAGATGTACTTCATCTCTGGTCTGTGTGACTGGAAGATTGGGTTCTCTACATGATTTCCACCAACACTGCAGATGTGGGGGGTGTATAAGGGAGGATCTTCATTGAAAACAAAATTTCCTGGCCCCCTACCTGGCCTTCTCTGATGCCACTTTGGAAGTGAGGGTGGGGGTTGTAGTGAGAGAGTTTGGACTTCCCTGCCACTGCCCAGGAAGGGTGGAAGTCCAGGCCCCCAGCTTGGCCCTTGCTGGTCTGAGTGGAGAAGAGGCTACAGTTTTTCTGTTCTGTGATACATATGTATTTGGCTAGATCATAGTTATTTTTATCTTAGAAATGTTCTCTAATTCTAGGTGGTTCCTTTCTAGGCCCTTTGGGTAAAGAGATGGCTTCTTAGTTTATTTTGTCTGTGGCTGTTGTAACTTTTGGGTCTCTGGCTTTTTTTGCTCTAACTCTAGGATATGAGGCAAAAGAAAACTTAGAGAGGTGATCATCATGTTGTTCCTTGAATCTCGAGGTTCCTAACTCATCTCTCTCCTTCTACCACCTTTCACAGTCTTCTTAGGGGTGCTTTATATATAATGCCAAGGATTTTAGTTGTACTCAACAGAAGAAATAGTTGTACTAGTGGGAAAAGTATATTTACTTCATCTCATTAAGATGAGTTTTCAAAATATATTTTCCAGTATATGGCACACGTTCTGGGTGAGGAACACAACTACAACTGGGAAGTTACCTAACATCTGTAAACACTAAGCTAATCATTTGCATCCTCATATTCATCTGAAATTAAAATGTATACATATATATATATTTTTTTTTTCAAATTGCCCTATGGCAAAGCAAAAATTACATTGGGCACAATTGAGCAATGGAAGAAGACTTTATTTAAGGCTATTACAACAGGAGAGAAAGGCCAGGACTCAGTCTGAATGCAGTTTTACTGAAACAAAGGGATGGAGAGTTTTTAAGTGTTGAAGTGGTGAGAGATGACAGGAATCCATGTTTGCTAATTGTTTTACACTTTGGATCAAGGTGGTGCCTGCTGAAGTTAATCTCTTGTCCTCCCATACAATGTGGGAGACAGCACTGCCTTTCTTGATGAATACCTTATGAACAGATGGCTCCTAGGTTTTTGAGAAAAACATTCCTAGCTGGTAAAACTGGCAAGAAACTTCTTCTTTTTTTTTTTTTACAGAGAGAGAATCTTACTTTATCACCCTTGGTAGCGTCACACAGCTCACAGCAACCTCCAACTCCTGGGCTCAGGCGATTCTCCTGCCTCAGCCTCCTGAGTAGCTGGGACTATCGGAGCCCAGCACAACGCCTGGCTATTTTTTTGTTGCAATTTGGCTGAGGTCAGGTTTGAATCCACTGCTCTTGGTATATGGGACCGGCACCCTACCCACTGAGCCCCAGGCTAAAAGATTTATATATCCATGGGTGAAGGAAGAATTTATAATGAGAAGTTTTCTAAAATGAATGATCTAAGAAAAAGGAGGTCAGAGGCCTAGAGTCAGGGAGAAGCCTGTTCTAAACCCCAGCCAAGTTGATGACGATAAGGCTGTCTCTTGGTCACCTCGAGGTGATAAGTGGGAACTTCATCTAGTTATAGTCATGGCTGCTCTTCCTCTTCTGGCTCCACTATGCAGACTTCATGGACGGCATGAATACACATCATTATCATCAATTGTCATTTTAAAAATTCTATTCTGTCAAAACTCAGTGGTGTCTTTAATATGTACTGAGGAGAAACCTGCTATATATAAAATAAGCCATAGAAATGCAACAGGGCCATCTAATTGTCACTGTATTCCTTGCTATTTCTGACTTCCCTTTAACCTTTGACCTTGAGAGCTTTCTAACTGATATACTCAGAAATGTCTCTGCATTTTCCTGAATCATCTTCTGTTTCGGAATCACTGCCTGACTTGATCCTGCCTATTGTTAATACAGAGAGTCCCATTCCTAGATACACCTCTCCATTAATGAGGAATAACTTTAAGTTTGATACGCGACAAAATCTCTCTTATAGGCTGACCTGCCAACAGGATAATAGACTCCACTGTCACCCTCATATGTAAAGATTAGGAAGATATGAGAGCAGCTGCAGGAGACTACTGGGATCCTGTAATTTGCTTTGTAAAGCTGTAGACAGACTCTACATATGAACACTTAAATTTCTTTTAAATTGGAAGACAGACTTAAGTACAGACCTTGCACTGTAAAATTTTGTAGACCTGTTCAAAGAAAGGGAGCAAAGAACCTAAATATGTGTATTTACCTCTTGTTGAACTTACTATTCAATGTAGGTATCAGCAGCCTTAAAAAACAAACATTACACATCTTTCAGAGGCCACATTCATTATTTAGAAGGTAGAAAGATTGAATTATTCTTAAATAAGGAGCTTGAGTGTTGTCAAACATTGATTTAGACCTCTCCCTTATCTTGGACTTGCTTAAGAAGTGAACGGTGCATGGCAGGCCTTCTTCTAGCACAAAAGCACATTTTCATTAACTTATTAACTCAGGAGCCAACAATGCAAAGCAACACATTTTTGTGATTCAAATAGCTCTCATTTAGCAATTATTATAAAGACAGAGAAATCATTCCATATTTCATGTGGAAGTTATTACAATATTTGAAAGCAGCCTGATAACAGGCATTGCTTTATTCTCTTCTTCCAAAGAACCTCCCCCCCCCACCCCGACCAGGGACACATAACTTAAAGGTGATAACTTAAAAGACCATAGTGTATTCTTGAAGAAATTGTGCAAAAAAGAAAGAGAAGGTATCCTGATCTTAGCCTAGATTTCTAGGTTTTGTTATAATCTTATGCAAAAACTTGGAAAAATCATTTTATTTCCAAAAAACAACCTGATTTACTATATGTGGAAAATAATAATGTATAGAACATCTTATTATGCTAGTATTGGAGAAATAGGGTACATTTATTTTGTGCTTTAATAATGGTAAAGGGACCTTTTCTACATGTGATATCTGGAATCATGGTTTGATTCCTGCTACCTTTAAATCTGTATAGAATAAAAACTGATCTTGTAATAGAATTTGGTTAACATAACACTACATTATTTCGCTAGAGGGCAGTATGACAAATTAGATCATGTCTGTTAAATGTTCTGCATGTAACAGAATTGGGAAAAGTCGACATATACATTTAAGGTGCTATATTTACACTATATTCTTTTCTAATCTTAGAACACATATCATTAGAGAGTATCCAGCAAACATTTTGCTGATATTTTCCCAGAGGTCACAAGATTGCCCTTGGAGCCTCATACATTATGTGCTCAGTTAGGGTATGGATTTTGATTGGAATAAGAGGCCAAAGATATTATAGATATCTACTAAGGCATGGAGTAATTTCAAGCAAAAAAGATGCACTAAGAAAACAGGCCATAGACTAAGATGACTCTTACGTGCTTCCAGGTGGGTGGTTTATGATTTATAATTATATAGCTGAATATTAAAAAAAAACACTGCCTTGTATTATGTATGCAATGACTTCCAACATGTATCAATCTTATTTCTCCACAAAGCAGATTTAGGGAGTTAAGCAGTGCTGGTGATCGACATATTCTTCTCCTGACCTTGGTGTTCTTATCTCTAAATTGAATATGTTGAGATAAATACATGTGACCTTTAGTTCTTTCTATGTGTGATAATCTTGATTCTGTAAGTTTAAAGAATAAGAAATTCAGTATTTCTAGAAACTGAAATCCAACTGCTGGAAGCATTTACTACCTCTCAGTTATGAGTGATAAAGGGAAATGAAAGGTTGCCACTGTCTTTTCTTCCAGATTCAGGGTTGAGAGGGTTGTGCATATCCTCACTGTAATTAAACTTAGGATTTGTCATAAAAAGACATGCCCAGGTAACTGGTACTCATGGTATATCATAAGGATTTTGCTTTCTTTTTCTCTCACTCTTTCTCTCTCCATTTCTCCCTGTCTCAAGGTGAGGATCTGAAAGATTTTAATACTTGCCATTCATTACAACCAATGTTCTGCAAGATAATTCTGTACTAGTCCATGATCCAATTAGATATAGCTGAGAAGGGGAATTTTTGATAGAAACCATTGTCAACTGTGTTTGAAGTACCTATCAAAATGGGGGCATGGGTGCAGCAGGCACTGTATGTATCACTTGCTCTACAATATTCCAGTATCGTGAGATCCTTGGGAAAATGTTCAAACGGAATTTGAAAGTCTGGTACCTTCGTATACCAATTTTCTTCTCTGTGGAACAGATGGGACTAGTAGATTATGGCCGCGTTCTTTAGCAGAGAATGTCACATCACCACTCTTTCTTCAAAGAAAGGCTGTATTTATATGAAGGGAGCATGAATAACATTTTCCCAAATATCCTGCTCAGACACAATTTGTTTAGAGTTCCTGCTTATTTTCTCTTTTTTTATGCAGGGTGTCCACAAAGTTTGTGTGCAATTAACACAAACTTTAAAGACACCCTGTACAGTGACACGTTGCTTCGTGACAGGGATAAATGTCTGAGAAATGCATCAGGCAAATTCCTCATTGTGTGAGTATTCTAAAGTGTGCCTACAAAACATAGGTGGTATTGCCTACTGCACAGCCAGACTGTATGGTGTAACCTGTGATATAGGTTTGCACAGCTTGTTGCCGTACTGAATAGTGTAGGCCACCGTAGCACAGTGGTCAGTACTGGTGTATCTACACCTATCCAAGCATAGAACAGGTATAATCAAAACACAGTATTATAATCTATTGGAAACCATTTTGTAAACAATCATCCTTGATTGAAGTGTTGTACATGCAATGAACAGATTTAGGGAATAAATTATACATTAATAGCTGGATAGGAGAACAAAGATCCCTTTGTATCCCAAATAAGGCAAAAGGAAGTTATTGGAGCCCATAATTTCTGCACTTAAAAAAATATTAAAACTCCCTCATATGTTAGAACCTCTATTTATTAAGGTCTGAGTAAGAGGTTGGGCCAGACTCATCAATCTAATCACTGGAAAAAAATGGGATTATTAAGTTTGAGAATGGGCCGTAATCTGGGCGGAGAGCTAAAGGCAGTGCTGAATATCCTCAGATTTGGATTCTTTGATATTGAATGCTTTTAGTACATACTACAGGACTTGGGGCTACTTTGATTAGCTAGCCTCCGATTCGTGAGGGCCTTAGTTTTTACTTCAATGTCATCAAAAGATCTGAAGCCTGGACAGACCCAGGGAAAGGAGGCATTTCTAGTTTTCACAGGTCTATATTTAATGCTAGGCCCTGAGAATAGTTGTCTGTCTCTCCTGACTAAAGTTCTAATACTCTAGTCATTTTTATGCCCTCGTCTTTCTTCCTGGAATGTACTTCACTTTTTCCTTAGTAATTTCCTACTACTGACTAACTGAGAGTTAATATGTTTCTTTCTTTCTTTCTTTTGAGATAGAGTTTCACTCTGTTGCCCAGGTTAGAGTCATATGCTATCAGCTCAGCCTAGCTCACTATAACCTCAAATTTCTGGGTGCAAGCAATCCTCCTGCCTCAGTCTCCCAAGGACCTCGGATTATAGGCACTTGCCACCACGCCTGGCTGTTTTATTATTATTATTATTATTTGTAGATAAAGGGTCTTCCTCTTGCTCAGACTGGTCTTGAACACCTGAGCTCAAGTGATCCTCCCTCCTTGGCCTCCTAGTGTGCTAGGATTACAGGCATGAGCCACGGTGCCCAGCCAGCATGTTTCTTAATATCTCTATTTTTCCATTTGGAAATCAAAGACGATAGTATTTGCCTTCCCTACCTCAAAGGGTAGATAGGAATAACAAATGAAATCCCACATGATCTACCAGATATATACGCGCACACACACATATACATTCATATATATATATATATGTGTGTGTGTGTGTGTGTGTTTAGTAAAGAAGTAATCATTATATGACTAGCAACAGTTGTAACAGTAATATCTGTGGGAATGGCCACAGTAACATTCGCCCTTCTTGTTAAACATAGGTGGATAGCCTACTGCACAGATAGACTATATGGTTAAACATGGGCCAGTAGGAGCTGCAATGTAGAAAATAGTGTGTCTGTGTCTGTAGACATGTAGTATTTCATATTTCTTTAGTCCTTTAGTGTAGTCTTTCAATGCCAGATTCTCCAGCATTCCCAAACACTATTATGTTTTGGCTTAAAGTTTTGCCAGGAAACATATTTCTAATTTCTGGAAGCCAAATTGAGAGAGAAATTCTCTGTCCTGTTTCACATGATAATGTCCCGTTGATCTACTACACATTACTTGAAATTTCTCCCAAAGTTTCACCTTTGTCATAAAAATTGTACAATTCATCTATTTTGGAACTTGAGAATGTAATTTAAATATGATTTATTCTTCCATCTCCAATTGGTGCAAACTCACTGAAGCTCTGTCCTTGTTGATGTTGGGACCATTCAATTCCTTTACTGTATTGGGCTGGTGCTTTCTACGCTTAATCTTCTGACCTCTTCTTGCTCAGAGAGAGCTTGGTTTTATTGTTCATTCCAAGTGATTTGGAGACAGAATTAACACTCTTTTAATTTTACACCTGTTAAGTAGTTATCGCAGTTGTAAATTGAATATATATATATATATATATATTTTGCAGTTTTTGGCCGGGGCTGGGTTTTTTCCTGCCACCTCCAGCAAATGGGGCCGGCACCCTACTCCTTTGAGCTGCAACGCTGCCTGTAAATTGAATATTTTTAAACCTGAAAGGATAACCTTGATTGCACTTAGGCCCGTTAAGTACACTTTAGACAGGTTTTGGATTCGTGTTTTCTCACCTAGACCATTTACTTCAGAAATGCAGGGATTTGGTTCTAAAACTTCCCGCGTCAGAATCTGCAATTTTTAACAAGTTTTCCTTGTACTTCTTGAGTGCAAACTAAAACTTTGTAAACCACGTAGGTGAAGAAATTACCAAAGTTTTGTGCTTATTTCTGAGACAGGGATAGTACTTTTGTAATTCATATATTAAATTATACTAAAATGTGAGCTCTTTCAGAATAGGAGTTATAGCTTATCTACTCGTGTGAAGTAGTGTTCAATAAGTATTTTAGACTTAAATGTCAAACTAAACCTTGTCGGGTATACCTCAGGTGACCCAGGGCAGCCAGATTTGTCAAATGGGAGACAGAATGGTTAAAATGCACATGACTTGGCTTAATCGTTTTATTTTGTTATGATGATAACGGAGCTAGGAAAGTGGTGATGAAATATGGGAGATGGACTAGAAACTGGAGTCCAACTTCCATTTTACAAAAGAGAAAACTTAGACCTAGCCTTGTGGAGACTTAGCCAGGCTTTCGCAGTACATCCAGGAGTGGAATTCCTGCCTTTACCACCTAGATTATTCCTTCCATAACCTCTTAGATATCTTTCAGTTTTCAGTCTTAATAAAAATAAAAGTTCCAGTAGTTCATTATCTGGTTAAATTGGGTCTCGGCAATGAAAAATAAATCATTTCAATTTCTGCAGCTATTTTGCAGTGTTTCTAAAAGAGGTAGTAACAAAGACACACAGTATTGAAGGGGAAACACGAGATAAAAGCAAACTAGAGAACAACTCTTTCTATGGCCCTTCAGTAAGTCCCCAAAGCCTTTCCTTGCCAGTTGTGGGACCAAGTGCTTATTTGCTGAAGTTTCTCTTCCTGCCGCCACTTACTTGCCCCTGTTCCCTCAGCCCTCCAAGGAGACTGCGGTAGAGATGGTGAAGCAAGAAAGCCTTCTGGACAGGGATACTTGGATATCCTGGCTTTGCCACTTCCTAATCTTGTGCTTTTTACTTCTTTGTGCCTCAATTTTTGCAATGATAAAAATGCAGGAAACATTAGTGCTGCCTCATTCGGTTGTTAGAAAGAATAAATAAGGGAGCAATTTGAACACCTTAAAACAGAACCGGGAAGATCCCAGGCACTGAATAAATACGGACTTTCATTTTCTGCCATCACAGTTCCTCTGCCATTGCTGCTCTCTGGCATAAATTGAAATAATAGAAATTTAAGATTAAAAAGCCGAGTGCCTCTTCTAAAGGAAACTTTTATGCACAGAGACATTAAAAGCTACAGATGTTACTTAAGTTTCCGGAGGTTGAAAATACAAATGGCATTTGAAGCTGATTCTCTGGTAGATCATGTGGGATTTTCATAGGTGGGCAGGGAGGCCAAGATCCTTAATTTCTTCTGCCTTCCTTTTTCCCTGCTTTGCAGAATGCGGCAACTCACAGCATTGGGGTACCTGGTATTTGTGTTTTAGGATTGTTGTTCATCTTTGCAGTGGGTATTAATGCCCCTGATAAGATTATTAGCTGCTTTAAAAAAAGAATTACCTACTATATGATCTAAGAAATGCCCTTGTCTGTGCCCTATGTGAAACAAATATTTGCTTACTTGGTGCCAGCTTCAAGCATAGATGGAATATTTTCTTTTCACTTTCACATAGAAAATAGGAAAAAAATTGAGAGATAAACTGAAATTTAGGTTTAAAGAATGAAGTGAGTCTTTGCAGTGCCAAATTTTCTAAAGAACTTTATTCCAACTGCTAAACATTCCTGATTTCTCAATTCGTGTCAGGAGTCTTTAAAAAGTCAGGAGTCTTAACAACCTGGGTACTTAATGGGGGCTGGTAAGACGCTGTCTTTTTAAAGACTCCTGACACGAATTGAGAAATCAGGAATGTTTAGCAGTTGGAATAAAGTTCTTCAGAAAATTTGGCACTGCAAAGACTCACTTCATTCTTTAAACCTAAATTTCAGTTTATCTCTCAATTTTTTTCAGAAGGGGAGGGGGAGGGGGCAGTATGGGTGGAGGGAGGGCAATTGGTGGGATCACACCTACGGTGCATCTTAGCAGGGTACTGGGGAAACTTATTAAATGTAGAGTATCAATGTCTTTATATAGTGATCAAGAAAATGCCATGAAG
>CAUYON010081687.1:0-10338 GCA_963573935.1 Arctocebus calabarensis
TTTATAGGTTTCATATGAAGACTATAACCCAACTATAACACAAGAATATGGGAAAAGGGGCAAGGGAGGGGAGGGGAGAGGTTAAGATGGAGGGAGGGTAATTGGTGGGGCCACACCTATGGTGCTTCTTAGAAGGGTACATGTGAAACTTACTAAATGCAGAATACAAATGTCTTCATATAATAAATAAATAAAATAAAAACTTCGCTGCACCATTTACCAGCTGAGTAAACTTGGGTGGTTTTTTCAGCCCTACTATGAAGCTAATTTATAGCTTTCATATGAAGGCTATAACCCAACTATAGCACAAGAATATGGGGAAAGGGGCAAGGGAGGGGAGAGGAGGGGTGAGGTCGGAGTGGAGGGAGGGTAATTGGTGGGACCACATCTATGGTGCATCTTAGAAGGGTATAGGCGAACCTTACTGAGTGCACAATACAAATGTCTTCATATAATAACTGAAAAAATGCCATGAAGGCTATGTTAATCAGTTTGATGAAAATAGTTCAGATTGTATATGAAACCAGCACATTGTACCCCTTGATTTCACTATTGTACACAGCTATGATTTAACAATAAAGACAATAAAAAAAATACATTTCTGATTGCATCCATGTTCATCCCATAAAAGAGACTATGTTCATATACAACAATGCTGTGACTATTAAATAACAAAGGGCAGGGCGGTGCCTGTGGCTCAGTGAGGAGGGGACCGCCCCATATATGGAGGGTGGTGGGTTCAAACCCAGCCCCAGCCAAACTGCAGCAAAAACAATAAAAAATAATAGCTGGGCATTGTGGCAGGTGCCTATCGTCCCAGCTACTTGGGAGCCTGAGGCAAGAGAATCACTTAAGGACTGCGGCAGTGTCTCTGGGAGTAGAGCACCAGCCTCATATACAGAAGGTGGCAGGTAAAAACCAGGCCCTGGCCAAATTGTAACAAAAAAATAGCCGGGCATTGTGTCGGGCACCTGTGGTCCCAGCTACTTGGGAGACTGAGGCAAGAGAATCGCCTAAGCCCAAGATCTGGAGTTTGCTGTGAGCTGTGATGCTATGACAACTCTGCTGAGGGCGACAAAGTGAGACTCTCTCTAAAACAAAACAAACAAACAAAAAAAAAACCAAAGGACAGTACAGTGTCAATGGTCAGTGGTGTGTGTTTGGGGGTTCCATAAATAATAGCTATTAATAATACTACTAATATTACTAATGGCAAAACAGGGAAAGTTTACAAAAGTTAAGTTTGTTTGCTAAAGAAATAAGTGTAGTTTTTAACCCAAGTAAGATGCAATCTAAAGCTTGTAAAGAGTACAGTCTATACATTAAATATTTTTTATATTTTCATCAGCAGAGACCGCAGGGGAGGTCCATAAAAGGTTTTGATAAGTACTTGTTAAAATGCTTTCTACCTACAACTTTTCTCTGTGATTTGATAAAGGGGCACCACACTTCATAATCTGCCCCATAGAATCTTCACGCAGCTTGAGACAGTGGAGATTAAATCTCCTAGACTTAAATCAACCAGTATAGGAAACCAATCTCTAATATAGATGACCCAAGATTAATAAACCTCTGGTTGAATGTTTTCGTAATTGTGGATGCTCAGTCTATACCTTTGTAATACATATAACTCCATTTTTCAAAGATTGTTATATTTGGAAAAATTATGACTTCTGATGGCTACTTTCCTTTTGCCAAAATATATCACTTTGTGCTTATTTCATTTATGGAACTTACCACATGTATATTCTTTTGGCATGTTTTTCCCACTAGACTCAGAGCATTTTGAGGGTAATAATTGAACGACATTGCCAATTCTATTCCCAAACTAAACAATATAGCTGACATGCAATAGCTGTTTAGTAATTTTATTTAATGACTGAATTTCCTGAGGACACATATAAAAGTTAACTCCTTGTTTTGCATGACCCGTATCAAAATATCTAATATTAGTTCCATTGTTTGTTTTTCTTTTAAAGTATCATTTTTAATTGCTTACGAGGTATGACTCCAAAATCTATGTCAACTATTATTATTCCTATATTTGTTACTTTTATTATCCAAACTTTTTTTTTCTGGAGTAACACCAAAACTCATTAATAGGAATAGATTAAGAAATACTCATTGTATAAACTAAGAATGATTGCTTTAGAGTCAATTCCCCTCTTTTATATATCTATTTTGTTGTTAGGAAATTAAATTTTGAAGTTTTGTCTAGGTTATAACATTACTAACAAGATGATTTTTTGGAAAATGAGAAAACTTTTCTTGGAAACAAAAAATAACATTTTTGTTATCTATTAGCATAATAATCTATTCATAAATATCCTTATGGAAGCAAAGAAAAAAGATTAGTGAACACTTAGTATTCTTGTTTTTTCCCCTCTAGTTATACTGGTTTCTTTTTTTTTTTAATCTTCTTTTTTTTTATTGTTTGGGATTCATTGAGGGAACAAAGCATTAGGTTACACTGATTGCATTTGTTAGGTAAAATACCTCTTTTTTTTTTTTTTATTAAATCACAGCTGCGTACATTAGGTCAATCAAGGGGTACAATGTGCTGGTTTCATATACAATCTGAAATGTTTTCATAAAACTCTTTAACATAGCCCTCATGGCATTTTCTTTTCTGTTTTTTTTTTTTTTCCAGTGGTAAGACACAATTTATTTACAGAAAAGAATACAGAAAACACTAAAGCTCCTGGTAGAGAGAGAGAACTTAAGTGGAGAGAGACGCTCTCTCCGTTTCTCTCCCAGTCTTTCCCCATTTCCCCCTTTAGGCTTTTAGTCTCGGGGTATATATAGGTGTATGGATTCCTTGGCCAGGAAATGAATGAACACAGTCCCTTCCCCCGGGGGCAAGGTGAATGAATGTATCAATGAATGGACACATTTCATTCACAGAATTGAGACCTAGGAAATTCACATGAAATTGACCTAAGCATAGGAACTGGGGGTTTCACATTTAGTCCTAAGTGTAAAGTGAAGGAGACACCAAGGCACAAGTGTCTCCTTGGCAGTTGTCCAGCCTTTTTTGGCTTTTGGAGCCTCTGATGGAGGTTGGAGGTTCCCCTCCTTGCCTGTCATCCAGCCCGCTGGCTCTTCAGCTGGCTGCCGCAGCACCGACACCGCCAAGGAGGAGGCGGCAGATCCACCAGCTTTGCTGAGCTGGCTAGGGCGCCAGATGTCCTGCATCAATTCTCCCTCTCTGCTGTTAGGGAGAAGGGGCGAAAACTCCATCTAACTGTTTCCTGCTGAATCGGGCGATAGAAGGGGGCAGTTAGGGTTTCTGTGGAGGGAGAGTGATACAGGGGTTCATGGACTGGAACCATCTTTATTGCGTGTGGCTTGATGACATTTCTGGAAAACATAAATCTAATTAGTACTGTGTTTACTTCATAACTAGCTTCTCACACATCCTAAACTATAGTATACTTTTGTTGTATTTAAATTTGTTACCATCCTTTTCGGTTACCTAATCAATTGTCCTCCATGGACCTTCTTATAGTATTGAGTTTTCTCAGCAAACATTTATAAAATAAATGTGTATTTGATAATTAAAAATATAATCATTATAATTCTTACCTATGTCCCTACTAGAATAATGAAAAGTTAAATTTTCTAATTTATATTTTCTTCAATGGGCCTTACTTTTAAACATCTTACTAACTTAACCATCTATTTACTCTCTAACCTCATCTTCTAAAAATTTGATAGTATAAAAAATATTTTAAAACTATATATATATATTAGTAAGTTGTGATAAGAATTGAAATAAAAAAGTGATCTCAGTTCCACAACTGCTATGAATTAGAAAGCATACAATGATCAGTCGGCTCATGGGAGAAATAAATACAAGCATCTGTAATTGGCATGGAGTAAAAAAGGTAATCTCAGTTCTCCTTTTTCATACAATCAAACTGAACATTTTAAAGAAGAAATAAATCTTCACACCATATATTTAATTGGTTGAATTACTTTTTCGTTTTTTGTTTTCAAAATATTTTATCATTACCACAGAAAGCAACTAAATTTCACTTAATATTGATAAAACATAAAAATACACCACTGTCATTTTTCTGACTGTTCCTAACCAAACAACAACTGCTCTCATAACTTGACAAGAGTGGGAAATAGATAACAATGGCAATTTTCACTTTCGAAATATGCTTTCCTCACTTGCTCTGCACTCAGCACACTTCTCCTTGGGAGGAGAAAAGAAAACCTACAGAGAAGTTTATTGTTTGCTTAGCTACCTTGAAAAATGCCAACTGAATTCCTTTGTTCTTTTATTATTTCACTCCCAGTTGTTTAGCAAGCAAGTTTACATTGCATTTAACTCTCTTTTTGCTCTATAACTGACCTTATTTTCATCTAATGAAATCCTATCTTAACACCAAACCAGAAGTGTGACATTAATAAGAATTATCATCCAAATTGGTCTTCGAAATGTCTCCACACACCTGACCCATTTTTTTTTTCCTGAAAATTAGACCTTGTGTTTGAAATCTAAGATTGCCTTGCAAAGTAAAGAGGCTATTTAAAAAGATCTCCACCAGCTTTTCTGGTATTACTTTTAATTTGCTTTAAAATTGCCATAATTGAAAGGAAAAATTCTTAGATAAACCATGACTCTCCCATCTCTTTGCAAATACTGAGCAAGAGATGAAAACAAAGCAAACAATTTTATATCCTAGAAAGTAGCGGATAATTATCCCAGCTATCAAGATAGGGGACTGTGTTTGTACACATTAAAGCTGGATCTTCATTTTTTTTAAAGTTGATTATTTAATCATTCCTTCCCAATTATCTACTTACTCTGGTGTTCACATATTATCTGATAGGATTACTTGCTGGAAAAAAATACATCTCAGAAATTGACAGGCAAGAATAACCCCATCTGTGCTATCTCCTAGTAGTCTTTTGTGTATTTTTAAACTAATGTTAAATCACATGAAACGCAGAGATTTATTACTCAAAGTCATAAATCCAAACGTGTTCAGTGCATGTTTAGGGAAGAAAAATGAACAATAAAAAATATGAAGAATAAATTCTAATTATGTAGAAAGAAAGAAGGATGGAAACACAGTGGATAGAGAAGGAGATGGAGGGAGGGAAGAGGGGAGAATAAAAAAGGTCAGAAATGCTAGAGAAAGCAGAGAAGAGAGTAATCAGGAAAAAGTCAGGCACAGTGTCCCTTCTTCTCCAAGCCAGACACAACTGCCAGAGTCAGAAATCAATGACATATTTTGAACCTCACTGGAGCTAAGATGGGAAGTTCAAATAAACAAAAAACATTTACTGAACCCCATGCTGTGGTTCACAATCTTAAGTGACCAGCAGCCACAGTATGGGCTAGGAAAATTGTTTATTTGATCCATTCAAACTAATATTTAATATCCTTGAAAAGTCTTTAAATGTAACCTAAATGTTCCACTGCAGAATATATTCATGCCTTCTCCACAGATGCTGCAGTAACCCACAGTGAGAGTTTGCTTCACACATAGCAAAGACTCAGCTGAGCGAAAAAACACGGGGAGGATGGTGTCAAGGACTCACAGATGATCCATTCCTACTGGTCAGCATTGCTTTGGTCTATTTTGCCTATTACTTACTAATTGTGCCTAATAGTTTAATGATAATATCCTCATTGTTAAGGACGTGGTTTCAATAGCTTAATATAAACTCTTTACTCTTTATTATGACCCATAGATAAAATAAAAGTATTCCCTGGTATATTCGCTTTTCCAAAATAATGATTTTGTGTTCATCTTCTGGATTCTGAGAACCTTATAACACTTCTTATTTCCTAATTTACTTTGTGTACTACAAATACTGAACAAAATATCATGTCAGAAAAATAGAAAACATGTAAGACATCATAGAAACTACTTTGAATAACGATCTCACTACTGGCTTCAATAATTGAATTTAAAACTATTTTTATGGTTGCCAAGTTAATTATGCAACTTAGTGGAACACAAGTTAGAGGCCATGAAGACATGGAATGGTGACAGCAGAAAACGAAGGGGAGAAACAACTATGTTAGCTAAATGATTCTGGATTAACCATGCTTTCTATTTTTAAATCTTCTCTCTATTATGGTTCACTTTAAACTGATTTTAGGGATTTAAAATAAACTTTTACAAGAGTTAGAAATGTGTTAAGCTGAAAGTAACAAAAAGCCATGTAAACATAGGCTTTCCAAAAATAAGTGTATATTTTTTACAGAATATCAAATCCAGAGATGAGTAACCCAGAGTTGGTGTAACTACTCAAGGAAGCCTTGATCTTCCAGATTCTGTTCATCTTCCTTATTCAAAATATTTATATGCTTTAAAAATGATCAATTTATCCCACTTATGAGATTTTCCGACAGAACAAAAGAAAAAAGGCAAAGATAAAAAAGGCAACTTTCGTAGGAACTTCATTCTAACCCTCATTGGCCCAAACTGTGTCATCAGGCCACTCCTAGCTACAGAGGAAGCTGGGAAAGTTATTTCAAATGTCTAATCTCCATTAAATAAAGATAAAGAAGAAGGTGATTAGACTTTTTATGGAATGTACTTTGTTAACACAAGATCGGAAAAATAAAGTCATGAACTCATCCTTAAAAAGTGCTACATGCCTCATTCCTGGATATCATTACCGTCACCTTTGAAATACTCCTGTTGGGAAGCTATGTCCCGATGACAGTGAATAGTACAATTGTGGAACTCTTTTTCTGGAATGGCTGTGAGAACTATCATCATATTGCCCTTGATATGCTGAATGTCATCAAAATGTCTTCCTTTTCATATTTCCCTTATTTATGGATAAAGAAATGTCCTCTTTTTAATATTTCCCTTATTCGGGGGGCTAGATCAGGTGCATAGGGAATGTGTTTCAATACAGTTATTTGTTGATTAGCTAATAACTCCTTCAGAGACAGTTCTGTGTGAGCTGGTACGTTGTCATGATGAGCCATGAATTGGCAAAAAGTCCAGATGATTTTGGACTAACGTTTTTATGTAGACTTTACAGCACTTCCAAATAGTAAACTTGGTTAACTATTTGTTCAATTGGTACAAATTTATAATGAGCCATCCCCCATACTAAAAAAGTCTAGCAACAGCATTGTGGCTCTTGATTTGGACTGACAGAAATTTTTTGAGGGTGGAAACTGGCTGACTCCTATTATGCACTTTGACACTTTGCCAAGGCTCACATTCATATACCCATGGTTCATTATGGGTGTATGGCCCCAACTGTTGGCTTGCCTCTCCAAAAGGTCTTGAGAAACTTTGATTCTCCTTTGCTTTTATTCATTGGTCAGCTCCTTTGGGACCACTTTTGCTCATACCCTTCTCATGCCAAGATTTTCAGTGAAGTGTTTCTTAACAGTTTCCCTACTGATGTCTACTTGGTTTGCTGGGCTTCTCACACTCAGCTTATGATTTCAATGCACAGTACAATCCATTTTTGCAATGTGTCCATCACTTCTGCTCATTACTCACTGCCCTGACCTCTATTCCTGAATGCTGCTTTCTCATCTCTCAGCAAAACATTTAATTCATTTGTACACTGCCATTTTCTTTGTGACATGGTCTCCACAAACACTGAGTAAAGAGCTCTGATTTTACTTCCACTCTTGCATAATTCAACAAGAAATTTAATGTGTGTATTGCTCTGATTCAAGCTCTTATGTTCTTGCCACAGCACAGAGAAACACTTCACAGCAATAGTGAACACCACTCGGCAAGACTCTACACAGGTGGACATGAGTACACCTGTGACACAGTGATGTACCAAGATTATGAAACCTTACTGAGCTGCTCACATAGTGTTGCCAATGTAAGCACATGACGACAAGTATATGCGCTTAACTGTCAGACCATGTATGGCCCATATATTAGAAAAATCTCATTGGTATTGTTTTTTAAGAATGCGGTCCACATAAAAACAGTCATCGGGGAAGAAAAATTGGGAACATAAACATGTAGATTGTATTAGTGTAAGTATTCCATTTAAATTTATTGATAGGTATATCTATTATTACCTGAATAATTTCTAGTTTCATTTTCAAGTACTCATATTTTCTAAAACATGGACAGTGGCTTAGAGATAACACTATGTAATCTACCACACTGTGACATCAGAAATGAAAACTGGTCCTCGATTTAAAAAAAAATTGGGTTTGGGCTGAACACAGTGACTCACACCTCTAATCCTGGCACTCTGGGAGGCCAAGGCACGTGGTTTGCTTGAGTTCAGGAGTGCAAGACCAGCCTAAGCAAGCATGAGACCCCATCTCTACTAAAAATAGAAAAATTAGCCAGCCATTGTGGTGGACACCTGTAGTTTCAGCTAGTTAGGAAGTTGACCAGGAGGCTCCATTGCTTGACTCCAAAGTTTGAGGTTGCTGTGAGCTATGAAGATGTCACAACACTCTAGTCTGGGAAACAGAGCGCAATTTTGTCTTAAAAAGAAAAAAAAAAAAAGGAAATGGGTTTCATTTAGTTATATTACTTACTACCTGGATTGTGTCTTATATATAACATTTCTGAGTCTCATTTTTCTTATTTTTCTCATTTAAAGGGTATTAATTTGCAATTCTAAAATGGTTGTATATTTCATATGAAATAAAATACTTGAAAGTACCTGGTATAAAATATATGCTCAACAAATGCTAATTTCTTCCTAAAATAAGTATTCAAATGGAGTCTACAAGACTGAAATGTTTAAAATAGCCCATTTTAAAAGAATATTCTTCAAATCTTCTTCTGGGTAGTAAATAAATCTAGAAGTAAAGAAACAAACCTCATCTAAAATATAAGGAAAGTCCATTGCTTTTCTGAGTAGTATGGAAAATGTATAGTAAGATGAGATGTGTTTACTTCATATATCTTTAATGATCAAGGAAAATATAAATTCATATTTGAATATTCTCTATTAATATTTAGGAGGTTAAATATAATAATGGCAATGTTCCTTTTTTCTATAATTATATCTTCATTTCAGTTGTTGAAAGCTGTGCTGTGTCCCTCTGGGAAGACAAGCAATTCTAAATAGCACATCATGCCACAGAGTTTCAGAAAAGAAAAATCGGTTCCTGAAAATATATCATGAAATCAATATATTTCCACAAGTGACCAGCTTAATCACCCAACCCTCCAGTCAAAAGAATTCCAATTGAAATGCTATATTGCCTCTCTGTCTTCAAAACTCAGTCTACTCGACAAAACATTGACCATTTTATAGGAGAAAGTAGATCTGGAGAGTTATGTATTGACTTGAAAGAAAGGCATTGCAAGTCAGGCCAGAAGGCTGCAATGCCTGTGCTTAGAAGTAATCAATAAAAAAAAAATGCATTCATAGTTCTAGCTATTTATTTCTGTCAAATGTATTATGGTGATCCTTTACATCCCAAGAATGGCATAAATATAACAAGAATAAATTTTCTACTAGATAAAGGTGCCATTTGAATTTAATAAAGAAAACTCAGAAGTTGCAATTTAAGGTTCTTCCAAAAGAAAAAAAGCAATCTTTTTCTACTGTAATAGGTTCTAGCAAAACACTATGAATTGTAGAGCAAGATAATGTGTGCATAAAAATTTTTAAATTGTTTTACAAGTATGTCTTACTCAAAATTTCTTTCACAGTATTCTAAGATTATAGAAACCAAACAAAAAAATTATTTTCCCATTTTTCTTTCTCAAAAACAAAAGTGAAATAATGACCAGCGAAAGAAGCAAAAACTCACCTACACAATTTGCTTATTTGCTTGGTAAAACAGAAACTCTGTCATAGCATCATTCTGCCTATAAAAGTCAGACTTCTGTGTTTTCACATGGCAAAATAACTGTTCTCATTTCTGAAATTTGTCTAGAACTATTATGTCTTCCAGCTACTATTTTAGTTGGAAGAGTCCTCGCTAAGAGAGTGATGTATGGTTCACAATATCCTCTGTTTGGAGCTTCTATTCTGATGAACAAGATGATTGAGACAATAATTCTTCATTTTTTTTATCAGAGTTATGCTTCCGCACTCTGCCAAATACTTCTCTGCTATTATGCATTGCTTATGAGACGAAGTCATTTATTTTAAATGGAGGTTTGTGAGTCTCTCAGCTGAAAATTAAGACCCAAACAACCAGATGAGCAATAAAAAACATATCTTTATTTTTATTTTTATTAAATCATAATTGTGTATATTAGTGCAATCATGGGGCACAATGTGCTGACTTCATATACAATCTGAAATATTTTCATCAAACTGTTTAACATAGCCTTCATGGCATTTTCTTAATCACTATATGAAGACATTTATATTCTGCATTTAGTAAGTTTCACCTGTACC
>CAUYON010081689.1:0-18063 GCA_963573935.1 Arctocebus calabarensis
TATATAGTGATCAAGAAAATGCCATGAAGGCTATCTGTAACAGTACGATCAAAACATTTCTGAATGTATATGAATCGTGCCCTATGATTGCACCAATGTACAGAATTATGATTCAATAAAATTATAAAAAAAAAATTATATGAATGTGTACACTGTCTGTCATTATCTCTCCCAAAATATTTTATTGTATTATGCTCGCCCGTTTCCTCTTGTGATCTATTGATCTGATAACCAAGATAGTTGAGTGACTAACAGACAAGGGGAACTGGACAAAGGGATGACTCACGTCCCAGGACAGACAGAGTAGGACAGTGTGAGATTTAATCATGCTACTCAGAATGCTGTGCAATTTAAAACTTATGAATTGTTTTATTTCTAGAATTTTGCATTTATTATTTCATTCCATGGTTGATGGCAGGTCACTGAAATCACAAAAAGCAAAGCCGTGGATAGGAGACAACTAGTACACACATGGTCTAGTGCAGAAATGTCTACTTCCAGTTTTCCTCACTTCCTTTAACCTGCAGTCTTTTGCATCCATGTTGTTGTCAAGGAAGAACATAGGAGAAAAATAGAAAATACTTGGCTTTTAAGTTCCCACACCTCACTAGCTGGGACAGTAATATGTAGACAGAAAATTATGTTAGAAGTTGATCTCAGGATGCATATAAAAAATACAAAAGACTACAACAGTGGATAAGGAAAGGTATGAGGTCATGCTGAGAAAGGAAACTCTGAGAAAGAATTCCAGAACGGGTGGCCAAGGTCAGTGGCAATATGGATATTTCAGCAGAAATCCAGATGAAAGGTTAGTGATGGCCAGATGGCAAGTTCTGGACTTCTCCCTCCAAAGTCATACACTCTATAAAGTCCCTAAATCATCAATGCTTCTTCAGTGTATTGGTCTGCCAGAGCTGCCATAACAACAACAGCAACAGCAAAATTACAAAAATACAAAAATACTGGCTGTCTTAGACAACAGAAATTTATTTTCTCACAGTTCTGGAGGCAAAATGCCAGCTAATTTGGTGTCTGGTGAGGCTCTTTTTGTGGCTTGCAGATGGCTGCTTTCTCACTATGTCTCAATAAGTTGAAAGAAAGAGATAAAAGGAGATGGAGAAAGAGAGGAGAGGAAAGGAATCAATCTGTTGTCTATTTTTCTGTGAATGTCGATTCTATCACATAAGGACCCTCTGCTTATGACCTTGTTTAGCCACAGTCACCTCTTCATAGGCTCTGTCACCAAATACGATTCTATCACATAAGGACCCTCTGCTTATGACCTTGTTTAGCCACAGTCACACCTTCATAGGCTCTGTCACGTTGGGGGTTATAGCTTCAACACGTAAGTTTGGAGGAGCCATAATTAAGTCCATAGCATTCAGGAAGAAGAAGGGAGGGAAAATGTCTGAACTGACTTAGGTTAAATCTAAAATTATGATGTGTCTTAGTTTGGATTTCCCAAAAAGGAGAGCCTGAAATAAGGACTTGTGTGCAGGTGGTTCACTAGGGAGATGATTCCAGAGAGCAGAACTGAGGCAGAGCCAACATACAGGAATGTTGTGCTAGTGAGGCATCCTGTTGTGGGCAATAGGAGTTCAATTCCACTGAGACTCCTGAGAGTCGTGAGAGTAGGCTGACTGAAGAATGGGAGACTGAGGCATTGATCTGTTGACTTCTCCCAGTGGTCAAAGGATGCCCTCATCACATATCTATGTACACATACACATACATACACACACACACATATAAATATATACATAGTGTGCACATAAATATTTATCAGAAGGTTTATTAGAAGGTTTTGGCTCACGTGATTATGAAGGCTGGTAAGTCCCAAGATCTTCAAGACTCTAGCAAGCTAAAGACATAGGAGAGACAAAAGTGCAATTCCAGTCCAAACCTAAAGGCCCAAGAACCAGGAAAACCAATGGTGTAGTTCTAGTCTGAAGGTCAGCAGGTTCAAGATCCAGAAAGAGCTGGTGTTTTAGATAAAGTCCAAAGACGGGGAAATCCAATGTGGCAGTTCAAAGACCATCAGACAAGGACAATTCTTTCTTGCCTAGGGGAAAATTAGGCTTTTTGTTCCATTTAGGACTTCAACTGATTGAATAAGAGCCATTCATGGTAGAGAGAGCAATCTGCTTTACTCAGTCTACTGATTTAATTTTTAATTTCATCTCAAAACACCTTCTCAGAAACACCCAGAATAATATTTAAACAAACATGTGGGAACCCACAACCCAGTCAAGTTGACATAAAATTTGCCATCATACCCTCAAAGAGGTTAATTCTTCTGCACCTATTTCTTTTTTAAGACAATATCACTCTGTCACCCTGGGTAGGGTGATGTGATGTCATAGCTCACAGCAACCTCAAACTCCTAGGCTCAAGTGATCTCCTGCCTCATCCTCCTAACTAGCTGGGACCACAGGTGCCCACCACCATGCCCGGCTAGTTGTTCTATTTTTAGTAGAGATGGGTCTCACTCTTACTGGGGCTGGTCTTGAACTCCTGAAGCAATCCACCCACCTCAACCTCCAGAATGCTGGGATTACAGGTGTGAGCCACCACACCCAGCCAATTCTGCACTTCTAAGCTGCCTATGCACTGCAGGCCAAATGAGTACCAGCCAATGTTTGGGGTATAAAAGAATACCTGGGGAAAAAAGCAAAAGCTCAGAACATAGGCATCTGACCAGAGGATGACAGTTAGGATTAAGGGAAAGACCACATGGAACTGTGCACACAGCAAGGCTCCAATCAGAAGTGAGGCAAAGATAAACGTGATTTGGGGTGTGACAGTATTATACCCATTAGAATTTTCAGAGGTTACTAAGATTTTTATTTTTCTGCAATTAACAAAATAGAGATTCCAAAAAGAGTTTATATTGAGTTATGAAAACATTTAGAAAAACTACATTCTACACACCTAGATTTTATAATCTGAGATATTCAAGTCAATCGGGTTGATAAAAATATCTCAGATTGTATGCAAAGCCTGCACACTGTACCCCGTGATTGAACTAATGTACACAGCTATGATTCAATAAAAAAACAGATGCAAAAATACAACAATTAAATAAATGTGACAGATATGTTAAAAAAAAAAACTCTTAACACACTAGATCAGTTTAATTAAATCTTATCAATCAATGGATTTCTGTCCAATCACCTCATATCTAATATCCTTGTAACATATTTTTTCATATTAATTTATACACAGAACATGAATTGTGTATATAAGCCACATGCCAGTTGGGAGCATGGAAGGTGGAAAAGATGAATTCTCTATTTATAGCTTCCCCATTACTTGCCTTCAAAGACAAAGGTTGAGTTTGTGAACAACAGCAGCTGTATGTTAGTGTGACTATAGGCCTTATTTGGATGCCTATTGATGGAGACTTAAAGGGAAAGCAAATATATACACAAAAATTGGATGTCATGGACATCACATTAGTTATAAGTCATTTCCACTCAACTGCAAATTGACCTCGAATATCTAAGCACACCTACATCTAAATGTACAAAGATAAAAATATTTCTCTTCAATTCACTAGCACTACCACTCTTTTCCTTTTAATTCCTTGTCAATAAGGCAGTCAATCTAAACATATACTTTTTATATTCTTCATGCTTATCAATAAATAGAATTAAATGACTTCAAAATAGTTCTTCTGCATTTCTTTCCTATTTTTTCCTTCTTATTTATTGACTTTTATCTTTCTCTAGTTTTTGCTTCTCCCATTCTTCCCAAAAGTCCAAAGCAAAAGAGTGGGAAACTGGTGACGAAGGGGAAAGCAGAGAAAAAATGGTCAATTTTTATGGAAAACAATTTCAGCTCCATTTCTTTCCATTTCAAACCCCAAACGCCAAACAAGAGTGAAATCTTACAAAACTGCCACTTTATTCACATGAGCCAAGGAGACTCACCGTGCAGTCTGTGTCAGTGAGCTACATGGGCAACCAAATGATCTATAATTTTGGTTCTTATAGGTGAGCGATGCACAATTTCATAGACTCTATTGTTTTTATCATATTGCATCACTTTCATAGACTCTATTGTTTTTATCATATTGCATCAATAGGTTAAAGATTAAATAAAAACAGCTAGCATTTATTGTTTATCATTGCCAGGCACTCAGATAAATACTTTACGTGTATTAACTCATTTATTCTTCATATGAAACCTATGAGATAGGTACTTTATCATCCCTACTTACACATGGGGAAACAGGTGCACAGAAATATAATGCATTACCCATGGTCGCCTAATAAGTAACAAGTGCAACCAGAATCTGAACCCAGGCATTCTACACTAGGTTACCTCTACAGGAGTTATTGCATGTTATTGAAATTTGGCATTTAGAAACTAAAATTAGCACTTACTTAAGTTTACTAAGTATTCTCATTCAATAACTAGCTGTCTACTCAGAAACCTCACAAATCTCCTATCTAGCATGAGCATGCATAGTGTTTAAATTTTCCTTAATTGTTAAATCCAATGGTTAATTCTCAGTCCTCATGAGAATCAATCAGTAGCATTTGACATAGACCATCTCCTCTTCAGTACATTTTCTCATTTCACTTATAGAATACCAGTATCTTTGGAGAGGAATATAATTGGTCCACAATTTAGCTTTTGTGGTGGGAGATAATTTATTAGTGATGAGCTGTCTATTAATCTGTGTTATTTAAATAACACAGTATCAAGGTAAATGTGATAAAGTTACCACCATATTTCAACTTACAAGGTAATAATCACCACTTTCAAATGTTTGTTTCTATCTAGTTTTTTATTATAAGGCCTTTTTCAACTGGCAAATTGGTGTAAAGGACCATAAGAGCCACAGTCAAAAATGTATGATATGCATATCCAGTCATACATTGGGGTCGATGAATGTGTATTTGGGGAGTACATGATAAACTGATTAAGAACTCTATCTCTAGAATCAGACACACTGAAGTGTGAATTCCTGGACCACTAACTACTAGTTATGTGAACTTGGATAATTAATGTAACCTCTCAGCACCTCCATTTCCTCACTTGGAAAATGGGGATAATATTAGTACTCACCTCACAGAGTTGTTCAGAGGACTAATTAAGATAATGCAAAGATAAGCACTTAGCACATGATCTGGTATTTGGCTTGTGCTCAACAAACATTAGCTATGATTAAAGTAACATTATTTTTAACAAGATATACACAATCACAATGAAATCATAACTTTGGCAATGAATTATCACCCAGAAATACAGGGATTTTGTACATTGACAGAATCCAGGTTAAACCAATAGGGGAAAATGTACACCAAATATTGGTTTCTGGAGTTTTTAATGGGAAGACAGAAAAAGAACAAGTTAGTTTTAATATTTTTTCCCTAAGTCAAAATTAATTTTGCTTTGAACTTTGCAAATCCCTACTTTAATTGTCTAAATATCTGCAATTGAGAAAGGAGTGAACTGTATATGTAAGCTTATTTCCTCTAGAGACAAAAGAAAAAAAGAAAAATCATTGAGGTCATCAAAACTCTTTCCTTAAAGAGTTAAATATAAAGATTAAACAGGGAAAATAGATCTTCAAAGACACTACTGGCAATCACTTTTCCAACCATTAGGACCTTACAATACATATTCATTTTATTAACTGATAGAAAATTAGGTCTCACCTGTTCTACCTTTGATTTTTTTTCTACCTTTTGCATTTATAATTTTAAATGCATGTAGACCCAAGTATTTCAAATTTAGTATTTTCTGATTTCATGAATACATAATTTTTAAGAACAAATTTTATGCTAACACCTTCCATTTATTCTAATACAACCAAATGATGCTAGTGGGAACAACTTTCAGGTAGGGAGGCATTACCATATGTCACAGGTAAAGGAAAGGCATGCATTCTTTGACATTCTTTTCATCAACAGGTGGGATCTATGTCCCCTCCTCCTGAAAATTAATAGACTCTGTCACTATTTCCACTAAGAAAGTATGGCAGAAGTGACACAGTTCCAGTGTCTGACTCCAAGCCATAAGAGACAAACAGCTGCCAGCTCCAGTCTCTAAGAACCCTCTCTGGCAGAGGCTATGTAAAAGTCCAGCTCCTTTGGGACCTCCATGCATTCAGAAAGATTCAGCTAACCACATGGATAGTCATCAAGGAGAGAATGAGGCAACTAACAAGACCACACCTATTCCAGCCACCCCAGTCCAATCACCGGATTCGTGACTCCCACCTTAGCCACCATCTGACTGCAACCATATGAGACACCTAAATGCGTGCACTTCCAGATTTTTGAGGATTTATTGTTACATACTAAATAACCTGCATAGAATTTAATAGATATTATAATTTGATCTAAATGCATGCACTTCCAGATCTTTGAGGATTTATTGTTACATACTAGATAACCTGCATAGAATTTAATAGGTATTATAGCTTTTCACTTATTCAAAGAAAATAATTAACTGCAAAACCAAAATAATTAACTGCAAACCAATTAACTGCTTTCTTTCTATTCTTGCTTTGTAAGTTTTATTTAGAAATGGCCTTACAATGGGCATTACAATCTTAGAAGCTTTATTTCAGAGCCTCAATCCAATGCTCATTTCAGAGTTTATTCCGAAGTTTATCTTAATGTTTATTTCAGACTCTCAATACCAGTAGAAATAGATTCTATTTCTTTCAAAATAATCACAGCTGTCTACTTTTTCATTTTCTCTCAATTCTCTACTTGTAGGTATAGCTAAACCTTCCTAAAACAATTAGATCTATTGCCCTTGAAAGTCTTATTAAATAGGTTTTAATGTAATTATTAGTGAGCAATAAGATCACAGCCAGCACTTTATAAATTATGGGCTCTCATTTCAGTATTTTGATAGTTAAAATACTAAAGGATGGAAGTGATCATTGTCTATAGGCTGAGCTGAAAATATACTAGGATGAAGGGTGAACTTCAGTGAAATGCCAATCTTTATAAAAAACATGATGTTTTCCAAGTTAATCACAGTTTCCTCGCTCAGTTCAACCATGACTCACTGAATAAGATCCACATTTTTTAATGGCTATAATTAAATGTACTAAAAATTAGAGTATGAAAAGACAGCGTCTACTCTCTATCCTTGCTATTTTCATTTTTTTGAGCTGAGAGTTTCAAATTCATTCTATTTTTCTCATTTACTATGTAAATTAGAAACTTAGCCTTTTCTCAAGCAGTAGCTCATTGATTCATCTATTCATTCATTCAACAAATTGGGTGTCTACCATTTGTCTAACACCATGTTAGATTCTAGCAATACCATGATAAGCAAGACTACCGTGGAATTTATGCTACAGCAAAGAAGTAGGCATTAAACCTAGAGCAAAGTGTGTGAACAGCTATAAAGAAGGAAGCACAAGGAGTTATACAAGCATAGGGAAGGAAGAATCTAACCCATTGAAGAAGGTCTAAGAGGGATTACAGTGTCGCATACTGCTTGATAACAATACCACCATTATGTCTCAGTTTTTAAACAATTTAAAGAATAAAGCAATGACATGGCAGAGGAGATCAAAATTTTACCTCTTAACTTATTAAGACTGAATTAGAAGACATAACATAGCATGAAAACCAAAAAGATGTACTATCTATGATATACCCCAGAATTAAGTACAGTCATATGGTACTGGACCAGGTTAAACAAGAAGGGCAGAACTGAATGAGGCATCCTCTGTTATTATGCTATGTCCAGTCTTACCAATCAAGTAAATCTCTCATGAGTTTTTAAAAATAGCATAAAGGAATCTGAAATCTCACAAGAGTAGAATTTCTTACCTTGGAAGAAATCATTGTAAATTGGTAAGAAGCAGGACTTTTATTTACACAAGAAAAAGCCATTACCTCTTTCTCTACCTGGTTTCTTCTTGTCCTGCTCTTTTTGTTAACAACAAAAGAAAAATCACTCTGGAGAAAGTCATCTCCAACAGCCTGATGGCTTCTATGAACTGCAAATATCCATTGCACAAACAGTTCGAAATTTAATAAATGACTTGGATGTGTAAAATAATCTTCTTCCTGAGTCATCAATAAGAATGAAAATGCAGTTTGACTAGACTGGACACTTCAAATACTTTCTCTTATGCTTTCCTGAAGTGTCTAAGCTATTCCACTTAAAATACAGTAGATTAGTGTAATAAATGCTTATTAAAAAGCTTCTGGCAAAAATTTCATGGTAATTTTTCTCTGTTCTATCATCTGAGGAACATGATAATAGAATCTCATACTTGGCTTGGTTCTCCACTTCTCTGTCCCCTGCATAACCTGAGACCTCTGGGAGGTTTAAATAAACCAGCAAGTCAAAAAAAAATCTGATAAAATATTTTCACTTTTAGTAACTCAGAAGAAAAAAAAGTTTATGAAAATTTTGAGTATTTCCAGGTGTCATACATTTTCATTCCTTGTCCTTACACCAAACTCAAAATTTTCATTGTTTAACTTCTATATACGTAAATTTTCAGCACCAAAAATATTCCAGAAACAGCTGAACTGAGCAGATAAGTGAAATAGTATGTGAAATTATTTTGTATACTACACAAAAGTAAACAGATGTAAGATTTGTTAAGAGTTACCATCTTGTAAAGATGATGGGATCCCTTTAATAAATTAACCAAAAGATTCATATTTCAAAGCAATTAACAGAATGGAAAATGGAGATATATTAATATTGTTCATTATTTAAATACAGTCCAATATGAGCATGTTTACATATTTACATATGCTCATTTACACTTACAATTAAAATATTTTGATATTAATAATTGATAGTTTTATAATTACTGCTGATACCCAGAAACTTTCTGGATGTCAGTGATAATTATTTAATAAGAATGATGATGGTGGGCTGAGTGAAGAGGAAGCCCCAAATGTCCTTATGTTCCATGTAATATTGGCTCTTCCCAGCCTCCACCAGTGTGAGTGATGAAGGAAATGCTGGGCTAGTGTTCTTCACAAAGGCTTTCTCTTGCTCTCTGCACCCTCATCCCCACACTCACAGCCTCACCCCCCATCTGGCTTGGAGACCAGCAGTAGTAATGTTATACACTTTCAAATCCCAGTTTCCCTGTCATCCTGCAAGGCTCTGTACAATCCCTAAACAGACAGATCTCCTTCCAAGCCCCAGATGTTTCCACTGTACTACCTAGAACTCACAGTGCAGCATCAACAAAATCCCCTTCATCAAATGCTTGTTGATGGATTATAAAAAACACTGGTTATGTACACCGAGACTCGTGGTGGAGCAGTTGAGTTAAATGAATGAATTAATATAACGAAAAGTCATGGTAGATGTCCTGACACATAGTAAATACTTAGTATCGTATATTTTTGCTTCCTCATCTTCCTAGCATCAGTGAGCCCTGCCCTTCCCCTAGGATGCTGCTTTCCCTAAAGTTCCTGCAGATAGTGTCCATTTTCTTTCATGTGTTCCTCAAACTACCAAGACTAAAGTTTGAACAGACATCTTTCTTGCACTTCACTTTTGCTTCTGGGTATTACCTTTCCTTCCTCCCAACCACCCCATCCCCAGTTTTGAAGTTCATGCATTAAACTACACTGCCCATTACTCTTTATAACAGTGATTGGCACAATACCAGCTCACCACCCCCATCATTCCTTGAGGATTCCAACTGCTAGACCATTGTTGGTCTGCTACTGTCATAATTTGTGGTAATTTCAATGTCCATAAGGATGATTTTTCATTCACTTTTCTGACCACTTCACTCCTTAACCTTAACTCACTCTTTGTTGTACCTTATACAGATACTACCATTACCAATAAAGTCATTCTCCTCCCTCAGTCTCATTCTCTGACCATTGACTCCTATCTGTCAGCTCACCCCGTTTACTACTCCCAACTCCAAAAATTATTTGCCCTCCTGGATTCCTTGGTGCACTTATCCTACAACCTGTTCACTCATTATCCCATGTCCAGACTTCCCTGTGTGCTAATTAATGGCACATGGTCTGTCATTACAATCCCTTCCTTTCATATGCTTTCAACTCCCTTGTGCCTTCACCCTCCATTATACTGTCCTGGTAAACCAACTATGGTTAAATAAATAGATCTTTGACAACTCTGTTCTCTCCTCCACACAGCTGACTATAGCAGGAGAATATTTCAAAATCGGGCTGATTTATCTTACATACATTCATGGTCACTGGCCTAAGAATTCCCCCAAATGGGCCCAATGATGATACACTCTTTTCTGTCACTCTCCTCCTCTACCAATTCCTGTTTTATACCCTTTCTCTCCTTAAACATTCAACTCTTTGTCCACTGTCCTTATTCTTGCCTAGGAATGCTACTTTCCATTCTGAGCAAAATAGAAGTAATAGGAAGTGAACTTTCCCACTTTCCAACCACCATTATGATGGACATTCTCCATTTTTTCCCTTCAGACCCACCCTCTGGCCTTCCCCACCCTACTCAGTGTCCTGGGAGGCTGACCACTCTGGACAGCAACAGCGTCATCCTCCAAATGTTTGGTTCCACCAATGAAAGGATCACAGAATCCAGAGTGGGAGGAGATTAGGATCCAGGGCTATATTCTCCTGGCTTCCTCTGATGTGGCCTGGGGGCTGGCAGTTGCTACACTTCCTCCACCAAAGTCTCCAGCTCCTGCCATTTGGCCCCTCCTACTGTTCTAGCCAGAGCTAGAGCTTATGCTGGGTTCCAGTGACAGCCCTTCCACTTCACTCTTCAGGCCCAGAGTGGCAGCAGCTCCCTTTTGTTGCTCATGTGAGGTGCTTCCCCAGCTCTTGCTAGTTTCCCAAGTTGTCCACTGCTTTGTAAGTAATTACTTAATTAACCACTCCTCAACTACTTCATTTGAATATGCCATCAGTTTCCTGCCAGCATCCTCCTGATTCATTCTGATCGACCCCCATGTCTTCCCTCATTCTGTGCCAGTGCTCCTGCTACAAGGATGAACAGTCCGGCTCTTTGCTAAGGCTAATCTCTGCACTTACTGGCAACTCTCTCACCTATTAAAGGATAGCCCTCTAGCAATTAATCACTTTAGCTCCAGCTTCATCATTTTTATCTCTCTACTGGATCATATCTATCAGCATGTAAACATGCTTAAATAGCTCCAAAATCTTCCCATTTCTCCCAGCTGCTGCGTCATTTATCTATTCCACTTAGCATAAAACTCCTCCAAAGTAACATCTATTCTGTCTCCACTGCCTTTCCCAACATTATCTCCAGATCTCACTCCAGTCAGACTTCTACCACTCAACCAAAACAGCCCTCAAGCAGGAAACCCATAACCACTCTATTGGTAATCAAGTGACAAACTCTGTTGCTCCTTGCTTGACCTATCAGCAGCATTTGATACTGGTAATCATTTCTTTCTTGAAATGTTTTTTCCTTTGTCTGCAGGACATTTCCCCCCCCCCATTTCTCTTGGTTATTTGCTGTTTTGCTGGATACTCCCTTTCAATGTATTTTACTGGTTGTTCCCTATCTAATGTTGAAATGATGTAAGACTCAGTTTGCAGAACTTTTCACTTACCTACTTAAGTGACATTGTCCCAGTTCACATTTTAAATTGCACTTTTTCTCTAGCCCAACCCCCTCCTGCAAACTACAGGATGCCAATTATGCCCAACTGTCTATTCAACAAACTTGGAGGTATACTCTGCCCCTCAAACTTCACATGCCCAAAATAAAACCACTGACTCCTCCCCACCCACCTCTTGACCTGTTCCTCCTAAATTTCCCCATCTCTTTAAATGTCAACTTCATCCTTCCAGCTCTGGTATTAGAGCCATATTTCATTGCTTTTTTGGTAATGCTCTCTACCCTATGCATCAACAAATCCCATCAGCTACATTTGCAGAATATATCCAAAATCTTATCCCTTCTCACCATCTCCACGTTTTCTCTGAACTAAGCTGACACCATTTCTTGCCTGATTACTGTAATAGCCTCCTACCTGGTCCTCCTGCTCAGTTGAGGTTTCCCCCAGTGCCCAATATAATAGACATTGTTCTCTTTACTCAGTTGTATTTTTTCCATGGCACTTATCTAACATAGCCTATTTATGTATTATGTATATCACTTCTTAACAAAAAGGAAGTCTATGAGAGTAAGGATCTCTATCTTTGCTTATTGTCATTCCCAGAACCTGGAACAGTATTTGGCTTATAGTAGTCACTCAGTATATATTTGTCAAGTGAATGGCTGAATAAGTATTGAAATAAGCCACAGCAATTTAGTGATCTAAATTCATCATATAATTATAATGGGAGACCTGTATGACTAGGATGTGATAAGCTGAGAGACACTTGCCAAATCTTCATGTCCTCCACAACTAGCCTCAAACCTTTGTGAAATATCAACGAACAGAGAATCTTATCTTGCTTATGCACAGTCTAAGTTTTAATGAATTACTTCATAACAAGCTTGGAAAACTAGCTCTGGGAAGGAAGTATATAGTATTTCTTAAGGAAGAAAAAGAAACTATGTTTCCAGCTGGGCTAAACAATAAATGGGAGAGGAGAATAAGGCAGAAGGTGTAGGCTGTGACTGGAGTATAGGGCCAGGTCAGAAGCCATGAAAGACTGTGTACAAGGAGATTGACTGTGAGGTGACATTCATCAAACATGTACTAAATGCATATCCCATGCAAGGCACAGTGCTGGATGCAAGACTGAGGCACATTTACACATGAATAAGATAGGTTCCTGTCTCTAGAAATTCATAAACAAATATAAGGAATAGAAGATGCATTTAACTCTAAACTATAACATGAGTTGTTGAAAAGGTAGAGGCTACTGGGTCATTTAATATCTCCTGAATTGAAGCAGATGATGGAACCAAATATGATTCTAAACTTTAACCCTAAAGTTTCAGAAGAACTGTGATAACAAGAACACAGTGAGGAAAATCAGTTTGTTTAGAAAATCTACAGAATCATTTGAAATGACACTGGACCTTTGGATGAGCCATTGTCTAGGAGTTTCCACACCTGGCTGTTCTTGATAAAGAATTACAGAATTGCATGACCATTTTCCAAAAGCTACTGACTCCCAAGACCCAGCCTATAACTACTGTATCATGATCTCTAGATGTCATGCATATTGATGTGTATGTGTGTGTGTGTGTGTGTGTATAGAAGGTGTTTATATCATTCATGTGTGAGTGATGTACATCTGTGTGTTTCTCAGGTGGTTCTGATACAGCAAGTTTATAGATAATTATTTCAAGTCTTACTATTGACAGCTAAAAACAAGGATTTAAAAGAAGATGAAAGGTCATTGTTACAGAAATTATAATTTTCAAATTAATGATGACCTAATTTGTACAGTTAGGATTGATGACCCAGAGAATGGAAGGAAATCTGGATAATTTATAGCTTCATAAAAGTGAAATTAGATTGACATTCAGAGGACAAAAACAAGGCCCAAATAGGTATTTTGAAAATAGACCAAAAAATAATACTTAGGAGAAGAAATAATGAACTGCATCAGTTCAATAAGCAAGAAAATAATTCGTGTATTTAATGAAATACAGAATCACTTGTCAGGTATATCTGTGCCAACATACATATTTTCCAATTTTTTGCATTTTGAAACTTCAGTGATGTATTGTACCAGAGTAATTATTCATTTCCTTTTCCAAATATTTTTGAAAAATAGAATCTCTGTCTTAAAATAATGAATGCTAAACTGAATGTTATAGAACAGATGCAGTGCCCAAAAAGACAGGTCTTACTAATTAACTCAGTACTCATTAAAGATGAACAGCTCACAAAGCTAAAACATAATTGTGCTCTGGTTTAAAATGTATAATTAATATAGAAGAGAATGTATTATTAAAACAAAATAATTTATTAATGAAATCATCTATGGCCTACTTGGGAAAGTAGAGCCTTAAGTTTCACCATTGTTAGACCTAATTTCTTATTTAAGGTTTTAAATCCATTTTCATAACACTTATTGTATGCCAGGCACCCTTCTGCAGACATTAAAAATTCTAACTCACCTAATGTTCTCAGTAAACCTTGACATAGATAGTGTCTACCTCAGATGGGAAAATAAGGCATAGTGAAGAACCACAAACAGAAAGGATTCAAACCCAGGCTGTCCACCCTCAGGGTCCTTGCTAAGGCAAAGTCATTGCCATAAGAATGAGAGTACTTTTATTACTTTTGGCTAAATTTAGCTTTTATCAGAAAACAGATGTAAGAAATTCATTTGTAGCTGGGTGCAGTAGCTCATGCCTGTAATCCTAGCACTCTGGAAGACTGAGATGGGTGTATCATTGGAGCTAATGAGCTCAAGACCAGCCTGACCAAAGGTGAGATCCCTTCTCTAAAAAATAGCCAGGTGTTATGGTGGGCACATGCAGTCCTAGCTACTTAGGAGGCTGAGGCAAGAAGATCACTTGAGCCCAAGTGTTTGAGGTTGCTGTGAGCTATGATGCTGCAGCACTCTTCTGAGGGTGATCGAGTAAGACTCTGTCTCAAAATATAAGTAATTAAATAAATATTTTTAAAAAGAAATTAATGAGTAGTATTTCACCATTATGGTTAATGAACATATTAGAATAAACATATTTGAAAGATACATGAGTGAAATAACCAGAGTTATCCATACATCTGATGTACGATTAGGGTGGTTTCACCCTATAACAAATCCTGAGACGAGGATATGAGCACAAGTAATTTATTTAGGAAGTAAACCAAAGAAGCATCAGAAAAGAAGTAGGTACATGAGACCGGAGAGGGAAGAAGCCGATAAAATGCATTTCTGAGCAGGTGACTGCTGTGGGCACATATGGATCAACCCCACAGAGAATGGGTTCTGAGAGCCGTGTACAACTTGTACCTCCAGGGCATAAAGGGGCTTGGGTATTAATCTACCAACTCCTGTATATCATTGATTGAGGTCTACTTTCAGGACCTGGTGACACCTGGCATGTCTCTGGCAGCAGAGAAAACCTGGGAAAGAGCAGTAGTCATTGACAGTGGGAAGTCATGGGATTACTATCGCCAAAAGTGAGTGCTCAGGGCATATGGGCAGTGGGGCGCACTGGTCTCTTACACATCTTGAGGTGTCTGTCTTTCGCTTCAAAAAATAAGTAGTTCCCCTCTAAGATGGCTGTAATTATATAAAATTATAATTCTATAAAGTTAATGTTATTTCCCTTTTCTTTAAATAACACAACTACAAATGTAAAAGATTTTTTGAAGAAACAATTTTATAGTCAAATATAAAGTATCCTACACATTGTATTGAATTAGTAAAACAATCACACTAAGCAAACCTCCATAGAAGTGTTCAATGCAGTTTTACATAGAGGAAAAAATGTGACTAATGTCTTAAATCCAGTTCTATTGAGCTATGTAGTCTAAGACAAGTGATTTAGCTTTTCTCAAACTGTTTCATTATATGAAAATATTTACCAAATATTCTCAAAGAGGCTTCCATCTCTTTGTAAAATTTTGCAATGAATATTTTGTCAATAAAGTACATTTAGCTATGATTTTCCATTTTCCCTATGTATGGCACCTTTATGGCTGATCTTTAGGATACTCTGTAGAAACAATAATATTTACCTCAGCAAGGTGACAATAGATGCATGTCTTTCATTTCTGAAGTATTCTCTCCTTTGGGAAATTAGGCCTCCTTCATTCCATCTGTCTACAGAAGAGCTATCTACCATGACGCTGGTCACCCCTCAAGAGGTGTAGGCAGGAGACCCAAATAGGGCCAACCAGAGATTTTCTTGGGATTAAAATAATGACTCCAGAAGAGGGAATTCCTCATCCACTGCTTTGCTAAAATTGATGGGATAAAGGTTTGCCCAGGTCAGCAGTCCTCGTGGCAGATACACTGAGAAATCCCACTGGCAAGGAAACCAAGTTGATGCATCCAGGCCTGAGAGGGAAAGAACCAGGGCCTTGGCACCATTGTGTAAGTTCATGAATCTGGTCACAACTGAAGCTCACTCCATCTCTGAAAATTCCCATTGAAATGCTTTTTATTTATGCTTGTTTGAGTTTAATCTCTGTCCCTTTGTACCAAAGCAATCCCACTCCAGGCTCATTACAAGTATGCATTTAAATCTTGTAGCACAATGTTTGGCACATTATAAATGCTTAATAAATATTGGCTCTTCCCTGTCCCTAGGATTTCTACCAGTTTCTCAATTCCTGCCTTGGATTTGAAATTTTAATCCTTTTATTACCCCTCCAGTAATTTCTCACACTTCTAAAAATCATATGAATCCACAATCATATCCTCCAAGGAAGGGTGTGAATTTCCTAACTAGGTATATTAAATCCTATATCTAATAAATATTACTTACTACAGTATGAAATTTGAATTCTGAAGAATTAATCAACCTATTTTAACTATTTGTGTAACTGGTTAATTTAACTTAAAACATAAAGTGTTTCTGTGGTGTGGGATAAGAGGAGAAAAAGAACTAAATCTTCACCTTCTGAAGGAGGGCTATAGATAATGCCCAAAGTATGATAATAACATAAAATAGAAGCCACAAAGGCAAATCATTTATTGCTATGAAGCTGAATAACACACACACTTACATACAGTCATGCACTACATAACATTGTTTTGGTCAACCACAAACCAGATATATGATGGTGGTCCCATAAGATTATAATATTGTGCTTTTGTTATACCTTTTCTATATTTATATACACAAATACTTATCAATGTATTACAATTGCCTGGAGTATACAGTGCTGAGTAATACACTCAGCAGGTTTGTAGGCTCAGCGTAATAAGCTCTACCATATAGCCCAGATGTGTAGTAGATTATACTATATAGGTTGGTGTAAGTACACTCTCTGATGTTTACAAAATGACTAAATCAGCTAAAATACATTTCTCAGAACATATCCCTGTCATTAAGTGATGCATAACTGTAATTTTATGTGTGTCAATTAAAAGAGATGAATGTGATTGCTTCTGGGAAAATGAAAATGGGGATAGAAAGCATTAGAAAAAAGTATCTTAACATCATATATCCAACTGACTCTTTAAATACAGGTGTCTCCATGCCTTTGATAAAAATAAACATTTATGATAATAAAATGCAAAAGGTTACCTATAGGTTCATTTTTAAGCTACTTTAAAACTGTGCTATTTAAAACATTTGTGCTCATTTATTTTCACCAATGTTGTCATTTTAATATATGTCTATACTCCAAAGTTCAATATAGTAGTTCTAGAAACACATATGAGTATATGTGCACATAGCAACTTTGGGCTTCCGATGATGATCAACCACTGGACTGAACAAACACCATTACTCATCTGTAGAAGAATAAAAGAGTCACAAAAGATATCAACAACCCCAAACTAATAAATACATTTATTTATTTATTCGTGCTATTGACAGTTTTTCTTTTACCACATATGATGACTAAACATCATCACACATTATTCTACGTATTTGATATTGGAACATTGGGTTTGCTAAAAGGTGTAATAACATGAAAGGCTATGATAAAAATTTGACATACAAATGTCAGAATCAATAGTAGAGACCAAGAGTATGAATCACTGAGTCAACATGCAAACCCACATTGTAGATTGTGCTGAGTGATGTTCACCTGAAATACAGTCTTGTTAAGTGGTGGTGTAGGAGCTGGATAAACAGAAAGATGATACAAATACACATTTACTTCCCTATCCATACCATAGCAAAACACATCTTGGTTAAAATAATATATGTTAGCTACACACTAATTCTGACCATTACTGCTATCCTATGAGCCAATTTTTAAGGGAGACACCATTAAATATGTCTCCAATACAAAGCTCTATCAATATGTTAATGAGCAATTGACATTGTACTTTAGAAAATAAGAATGTCATCAGAACATAATAAAACCTTCATCAGCCTTTGATAACAAAATATTGTTAGCTTTCCTTTTTAGTAGACAAATTATTACAACAGAATTTTTCATCTATCTAATACTAGAATAATCTCCTTCCAAGTGTTCACAACAAATGCTAAGAATTTTCCTGCCTATTGTCTATTTTTTTTTTT
>CAUYON010081691.1:0-21063 GCA_963573935.1 Arctocebus calabarensis
CCGCTTGGTGATGTGCTCTGTACCTTTTATTTGTGTCCTTGGGGTCTCAGGTCACCCCAGCAGGGTTGATGTGCACTCTTCAACCTTTTCTTTTGGCTCAGATCCAAACCATTGGCTTTCTTGCTGAGTTTCTGTCCTTTATCTCTCCTTCTGGACGGCAACCTCTGTGGAAAGCTGGCAACAAATCACCATCTTGGCTCCTTCCCTCTGGATTCTGATTCTTATGCAACCTCTCCAAAATTATTATATGCCTCTTTTTTCTTACAGCCACAGTAATGGGGTGAAGTGCTATCTGGTTGTGGTTTTCATTTACATTTTCCAAATGCTAATTATATGGAGCATCTTTCTTATGCTTATAGGGCAACTATACAATTTCTTTGAAGTAGTGTCTATTTGGTTGGGCATGGTGGCTGACTCCTGTAATTCTAGCACTCTGAGAGGCCAAGATGAGTAAATTGCTTGATCCCAGGAGTTCAACACCTGCTGAAGCAAGAGTGAGACCCCATCTCTACTAAAAATAGAAAAAAAATGAGGTGGAAAGATTGCTTGAGCCCAGAAGTTTGAGATTGTTGTGAGCTATGATGACATCATGGAACTCTTCCCAGGACTACAGAGTGAGACTCTGTCTCAACAACAACGACAACAAAACAACAGCAAAAATATCTATTCAGATCCCTTCATGATTTTTTAAATGGATAATATGTTTAACTGCTTCTTTTAATTATTGAATTGTGAGAATTTTCTTCATATGATGCACATTCTAGATACATCTCTCTTATCAGATGTATAATTTGCAAATATATTCTTCCATTGGCTGATCTTCATTTTCCTAATAGGTTCCAGTGAAGCACATTTTAAATTTTGAATAAATAAAATTTATTTTATTTCCTTTTGGGGGGCATAATTGGCATTGTATATAAGAATATAAGAAACCATGGCCATGTACAAAGGCATAACATTTTGATTTTATAATTTTTTCTGTGAAATTATATAGTTTTCACTCTCACATCTAGGTCTCTAATTCATTTTGCCTTAAGTTTTGAATACAGTACAAGATAGGTATACAACTTCTTTCTTTTGTTGGCAGATATCTAGTTGTCCCAGCGCCTTTTGGTAAAAACACTATTCTTTCTCCACTACAATATATTTTGACATCATTTTTTGAAAGTCAAATGCCCATGAATTTGAGGGATATTTTAGGATTAATGATTCCTTTCCAGTGATGTATTTCTCTATGCCAGAACCATACCATGCTGTATTTATTATGATTGCTTTTATTATAAGTTACATTGTCATTATATTTGTTATTCTTTAAGAAGAGTTTATTTTAGTGCTTTGATTATATCTGCCATTACAAAGTCTACATCTAGTCAGTCTCACAAGCAATTTACTTTTCCTATACACTCAAGTTATAATTCATATTTCTTATATTTTTTCCTTAAAAACTGGAAATTTTATATATTGTATTTTATCAACTCTGGCTTCCTCCAACCCTGAGCTTGTTACTGTTATTTGAAGGTCTATGTGTTTAGTCACTGGTTAGAGAATTCAATAAAGTTTACTTTTCCACAGCATGAAGATTCTGATCAACAAGACTTTCTTTGTCCCTTTATTTGACAAGGCACAAAAATTAAGTTACACTAATTCCTAGCTCATTCATAATTTTTTCAGGAGTGCTCTCTGACACAATTTATTCCATAGACTGTTCCAATTAAATATCGGCTTCTTTGCAGACAGTTTTTGAGCTCTGTGTTTCAGGTTGTTTCTGGCCTCAGGAATACCCTCCGGAGCTGTCTCTTCCCCTAACTCACTTACGTAAACTAGCTGTCCTATGACTTAGTATATAGCTCCACATAAAACTATCAGTCTCCTCTAATTTCTTATTTCTAAAATCCCCATCATTGTTTAAAATACCCTTATTCTTAAACTTCCATTACTGTCTGCAAGAAAGTGATTTCTTTTGGGAAGAGCTCTAGAGATCTCTGTTTTATGATGTCCCAAAACCCTTGGAGGGAAAAAAAGAAATCTTAGTCAAGACTCTGGAGTTGAGGCAGTGACAATGGTCTGCTTCACTCTTGAGTGAAACCATGGCCATAGGAGCTGGCTGCCGAGATGGCATCTACACCTTCTGGCCTTCTCAGCTTGCTTCTCTCGGAATGGAAATTCATAACGCAAATGTGTCAGGTTTTTGGTAATGGGTCCCCAGTATTCTTAGTGCATTATAACAGAGGCAGAGCCTCGACCAGTAGGTCTTGACCAGAAGAGAAGTCCTGTCCTCTTGGATATATTCTCCTAGAACATACTCTATAACTTGTAGCCATGCTATGTGCTCAGAAACATTGACATCTGTCTTACAGATGCTATAGTAGTTATAATGACAATTGTTAAATTAATTAATGTATACCATTTTAAAGTTGCATTTTATTATTAAAAAACACATATTTTCATGAAAGAAAATTTGGTGATAAAATCTTTTTCAAAAAATTTTTGAACACTGTGCAAAAAACAACATCAATGATAGCTAGGGGAGAGGGAGCAATGTGTTCTTGAAACACTCACCAGAAACCTGATGTGAAATCTGTCACACTGCTCTGAGGGGAGGTCTGGAGGACCCTGTCAGAGTTCAAATGTCACAGATTCTCTCTGTTTTTTTTTTTTTTACCAAGTTTCAGTAGATTTTCTTGTATAGAACATTTTTTTTCTATTCACTGAATGATATTCAGACCTTATCTAGCAACATATCTTTCCTTTATACTTTTCATTAGTTGTGTTAGAGAACATCTCCATGTATGAATTAACCTGGCCTTTTTGGAAGTAAAAATTCTAGACACATATTTAAAATATAATTATATTTCTAATATGTATTTTGGTGTCTCTTTTCATTTGATATATTTTGAACATTTTACTACACTAATCCATATCAATAAATCTTCTTTTGATACTTGAATAGTATTCCATTTTATAGATGTTGCATAATTTAATTAATCGTTCATCTAGTAGTTAATGAAAACATAGAAATCTGACTACAGAACAACTTTGAGCCTTAGTTAAGGAGAGAGGTAGCAAGACTAGGTGTAGAACTACTAGGTTACCAGGTAAATCAGATTTCTGCAAACACAGATAGTGTGCCTTGAAGCCATAGCCATAGTCGGAGTTCCCAAGCCCCCTGATCAAAAGCCTGTCACGGAACCCCAGCCTTTACAAGTCATTGAATGAGATTATGTGATGGAAAGCATAACATCAAGGAAAATTCAAAGGTGGCTTTTGGGCAAAATAACTGAGGTCCTTAACTGTGCAGTTGGAGCTCTACTAAGGACATTTTCATTAGTTACACACACACTAAACTATTAGTTAATTAAAAATGTATCCATTGACATTTAACTGGGGTTGTAACCCGGGGAGGGAATAAGGACTTCATAGAAAGATTTTACTAAGTCTCTATTTTTGAAATTTTATTTTATATATATATATATGTATTTGTATTATATATTTTAAAAAATCCATGTACAAATAACATGCACTTATTAGATATAATTTGCTCACAAAAATACATACAAAACATTAATAATTGCTATTGTCTATTGTCATCAAAAATAATATTAAAAATACTCCTTCAAATATTTCTTTAAAAAAAAAATTTTCTATCATGAACATATATAATTTACCTAATGATAAGGGGAAACACTTAAAATGATGTATATTAATAAATATAATGATTGCCATTATAAATAACATTTTTCATCGTGACTTTCTAATGATTGATTTTTTTTGCCAGGGTTTCTTTTCTGTTTAGATGTATACCTCAAGATAAACCTCTTTCAAGTGTAGTAATTGCATGGAGGTCCATGGAAGGTTACTAATACATGGACCAAATTTCTCCTTCTTACAAGATACACCGTAAGAATGTAGAAGGAGGCATTAAGTACTGCTCCTAAGAATCCTAGTAAGAATGGAAACACCATGGAGGATGAAGCTTGATGCCCATCATTTCCACAATGACTTCAGTACCTCATGCAATGCAGCGGGTACATCCACATATACACTATATGCCTATAATATAAATGGACTACTTAGAGGAATGCATAACTAGCATTAATTTCAAAGAAGAAGAATAAATAAGTCATACAATATCTTGTTTCTTCCTTATACTTTTCTGCATATAGTTTGCTTTGCCTGCAATTTTAAAAGACATAATGGCTCTGGGGCTATTAAGAATTGAATTCTAGTGAAATGAACTAAAGGGAAACTTACAAAGGTTCCACTTCATATCCTGTTTAACTTCAGTTATTTTTTCTCAAATGATGTAGCAATTGCTTTGAAGAACTTCCAAATAGTTTCTCCCAAGAGTTAGAAGTTCTTGGCCTTTAAATCCTCTTATAACAAAAAGAAAACTAATTCAAATACCTTCTGGAAAGGATACAGGTATAAGTAAGTACCCACAAAGAATTGACCCAGACCCTAAAGTAGTCTAAAAGGATTTATTTATTTATTTATGTACTCATTTATCCATTTTGTTCATCAGAAAACAGAGTTTATTTAACTTGCATCACCTATGAGCTTGGCATTTGAAGAATGGCAGACCATGTGTTTATTCCAAAATATTAATGTACTACTATGCAAATAAACTATTCTTTTGGGGGTTAAAATAATTTCATGGATCTTACATCCTCATAATCAAACAAATATAAACAAAGGAATTTCAGATTCTAATAAGGCCAGTAAAGAAGATAAAATATGATAATGTGTTTGAGATCTGGAAAATAATGTAGGTTGGACAGTCAAAAAAAGTCTGTTTTAGGAATTGACAGTTTAGCTGAGATTTAAATGACAAGATGAAGACTCCTTGTAGCGTAGCAATCTTCATGGTCCAGTGTGAAAATGCAAAAGAGACCAATTCTAATAACAGATATGTATTTGTTGGGGTAGAATAGTGTAAATAGTGGTACCAGAATTTCTTTCTTCATTAAGTCCTTGGTCTCAGGTATTCAAAGAATGACCCCACAGACCACAAATCAGTGATAGATAGGTTTTTTTATATGGAAGAGAATACAGAGAAAAATCAGAGCTCCAGGCAGAGGGATACACCCAAGTCAGGTTCTTTGTATGGGGAGATAGTAGCATGGGTCCTTGTAGTTATATTTGGCCAGGACTTGGTAACAAATGAATGGATATGGTTCCATCTGCTTGGGCAAGGTGAATGTGCCTCCTTTTCTCGAAATTCCCTAGGCCTGGGTAACTTACATGAAATTTTCCAGGCGTAGGAAATGGAAGATACCTGTTCATCCCTAAATGAGGGAATCCTGTATCACCATAGGCCTGTGAAATGCTCACAGAGGAGTTGGGCATCCAGAAGAGGGCTCTCTAGGTCCAAGGGTGGTTCTAGGGTAGGTACAGGCAGTAGGCTGGGCTCTTCCATGGTCTCTCTCAACTTCCTAGGGACCCACGAGCTTCCCACTGGCTTGCCCTTGTCTACTGGACTTGGTTCTCAAGCCCTCATCTCTCTTTGTCCAACTCCAAAAATACCTCTCAGAGTGACAAGACACTGTAGGCCCTCCAAGGAGGAGGTCTGGCACCAATGAACCAGGGTACCATCTACCTTGTATCAATAGATCAAGGATATTACAGTGTGCAATAACAGCAACTTTGGAAAAGTAGACAAGACTATAAAATGGGATATAATAGGGGAGTAGCAAGAGAGAATCAGGGACAATCTGTGATCCAACAGCATCAATGGAGAAAAGAGAGGTGAATTTAAAAGCTAATTGCCACCAAAGTCCCAAAGCTGCAGAGGCTGGCATGGATGTGGAAAGAAGGGAACACTTTTACACTGCTGGTGGGACTGCAAACTAATACATCCTCTTTGGAAAAAAAGTATGGGTAATCTTCAAAGAACTCAGAATAGACCTTCCATGTGATCCCATAACCCCAATAGTAGGCATATCCTCAGGAAAAAAAAATCATTTTATCATAAGGACATTTGCACTGGATTGTTTATTGCAGCTCAGTTTATAATTGTCAAGATGTGGAAACAACCTAAATGTCCATCAACCCATGAGTGGATTAATAAGCTGTGTCATATGTATACCATGGAATAGTATTCGGCCATAAAAATATGGAAACTTTACATCTTTTGTATTAACCTGGATGCAGTTAAAACACAAAGTTTATATTAAGGTATCATAAGAATGGAAAAGCAAGTATCCAATGTGCTCAATATGAATATGAAATCAGAAGACTAACAAATACACTGCCCACAAAAGAGAAAAACAATTCAATGCAATTTGGGGGGAAGGGAGACAAGGAAGGAGGAGGGGGAGAGGGAGTGGGGTTGTTGTGCTGGCACTTGGTGGGTGCAATATGAGGTTATATGGCACATCTCCTGGGTGTAGGACAAAAACTCAACAAAGACTTTACCTAACAAAGGCAAACATTGAAACCTAAACATTTATGTCCTCATATTATTCTGAAATTAAAAAAAACAAAACTAAGAGCCAACAAATTGTAACCAGGGCTACATAAATCTTTATAAGTTAATCAGCATCGACATCCATAGCAATCATGACAGAAAAACAAGAACTTGAGTTTTACACAACTGTGAGTTGTGTGACCATGGGCAAGTGACTTATCTAAGACTGAGTATGCTCATGTGTGAAATGGGAACGCCAATATCAATGTCACAGGGTTTTTGTTCAAATAAATAATGCAAATAACGTGTGTAAGATTTTGCCAGGCTCGTAGTAAAGGTAAAATAAATGCTATCTATTATTGTTCTTTAAATGAAATGGGTAAAATTTAAGTAATGGAAAGACCATATATTTCTGTTCCCCTTTCTATCTAAAACAATCACATGAAACATAACCCCCTGTAAGGTAATCCTGCTGTGAAGTGGATTTGTATTTATTTATTTTTGTATTCATTGTTCGTGTTTTTCCTATGCTAAATCCGATTACCCTTGTAATTCCCTGTTCTACAAACACTTTGCAGCAATTTTATGTGTAAGGTCCTATGTGGTTTTATTCTAATTTTACTACATTGCACTTGGAGGTTGCAGAAAGCTGCAGAATCCTAGTTTTATCTTTCCTGTGGGTATTGGCCAACACGGTAGTGCTTTTAGTTTTACAGTCACAGCTATTTTTTCCCTTCCTGCCTCCCAAGTCACTCAACTGTAGGAATTGCAATCCCTGTCTGTTTTCACTGTCAAATCCTTCCTAATTTCTTGCTGTCTTTGTGCTCAGGAGAGGATGTAACATGGGTACAAGCTCTTATTAGAAGTGAGGGCTCTGGAGAATGATTTGTTCCAGAGGAAAATCACAGAAGCCAAGAAAACATTGATTTAAAGTCCGTGGATCCTGAGTCTAATCAAATTTCTGGAATACCAGTCCGTGGTCTTTCATCTGATTAGTGAATTTTTCATGGCTTAATGCCCCTGCTCCCCGATCACTTTAGGTCTGTCTTTGCATCCTGCAGAATAAGTATGGAAAATTTCAAATTCTTAATTGGGTATTTTGGAATTTGATCATGCTTTTGCTACATTAAGAGAAAATACACTATGTATTTTTCTCTTCTACACATTTTTAAAGAACTATTAGTTACTGTGTCTCCTGTTTCCTTCTTACTGAATGGCTAATATGTTCAGGAATATTCCAGGGAGTCATCTTACCCATCCCTTAAAATTACCAATATATCATTTAATCATGCTTCTTTCTTTCTCTGAGTGAATGAACTGATGGCAATTTCATGTATAAGTTGTTGTTTTTCTGTTATTAAACAGAATAGAATAAAGCTCCATCTGTTTGTGTTTAACCTCAGTACTTTATGTTCTTTTAAAACTCATCTTAATTAAATCTAAGAGACCTCTGTAAATGAAGTCAACACACTGGTTCCTGGCACCATATGAAAATATACTCATTAAAACTGAAAACTTAAGGTGATAACCTTTCATCACTGATATTTATGCTTTTTAAAAAAAATCACAAATTAGAATTCTGCAGAAGGTCTCATTTAACATTTTGCCTGTCCATTTAGAAAAATGCACAGTTATCACTAATTATATTTGACATTTTGAAAAACAGCAAGTCTTACAAGACAGTTTATATTGAAATATATCTTAATTTAATATAACTTGCATTTTTATGAATTTTTATACATTTTCCTTACACTTACATTTTAAATAATCATCTTAGATATAGTGATAGTCATGGGATAGCAATAAAAGTGGAGAAGAAAAATTATAAGTAAAACTGCACCTTTTTCATTTCACTTGCACAATTACATTGAATAATTATATGCTAAAAACATTTCATTCTTCTCCATAATATACAATAAAATGGTAAATTGAATTCAAAATGATAATACAATCGTAATTGTCTATTACAAAATGCTACCTTTTTGAAGTCTAATACTTGAAATTGATACTAAGTTTGATTTTGAGCGTAAATCCTACACAACTTGTGAATTTTTGTGTTTATCGTGTATATTCCACATTCTGTAACATAAACATATTTTTGTAAGGACTATACAAAGAATTTTTTTTAACTAAAAGATACTTTATTATTAAAACATACTAATGAACATCTCAGATTTCAGATTTCTTCTGGTACAGGGTCTTGCCCCCCTATTGATGGATATTGACTGACTGGGGTGATGGTTTCTGAAGGTAAGCACGCCTGTTACAATTTCCTAAAATAAGATAATAACATTTTCTTCATTAATTAACAACTCCTTTCAGGAAAGATTTCTCTGTAGTATGAGGTATTGTTTAATGACATTTGTCCACAGTAGACCTTCAATAGTCAGGTTGATTCTCTCAAGCTCTGTTTGTGACTCATTAATTAAGTGTGTGCAATATTCTATACCCATTGTTGTCATTTCAAGAATAGTCATAGCATCTTCACCAGGACTATATTTCTTCACAAAATACTTTCTTTGCTCATCCACAAGAAGTAACTCCTCATCTTTCAAGTTTTATCCTGAGATGGAACAACGCTGTCACCTCTCCAGCCTCCACTTTTAATCCCAGTTCTCTTGCTATTTCTACCACATTTGCAGCTACTTCTTCCATTGCAGTTTTGAATCCCTCAAAATTATCCATGAGGGTTGGAATCAAGTTCTTTTAAACTCTTGTCAATGTTAACTTTTTGACCTTCTCCCATGAATCATGAATGTTATTATAGGCACAGAGAATAGTGAATTCTTTCCAGAGGGTTCTCAATTTACATTGCCAAAATCTAAGAGGACAGACTTAGAATTTTTGTGTTATCACTTGATATGAAGTGTAGTCATCATCTAAAGTTGAAATAATATCATCAACTTCTAGTTTAGAGATTTTTAGCATCCTACCCCTCAAAATCCCCCAAATACAAGACATAATACAAAATAAAAGAGAGTAGAAAAACTGTTAAGCAATTAGGTAGACATGAGCTGGAAAGATGATGGATGCAGTTGGGGTATTTTAGATTGGTCTGAGTCAGACTGACCTGGGCTGTTACAGGAATGGAGCTAATTAAGATCTTGCAGGTGGAATATTATCAAGACATTAGAATTGGGGTGTTTTGAGAACAAAGTGAATGAGGATCTTGGTAGACTTCCAAGAAGCAGTTGATAGTCCTCAAAGTTGTGTATGAAACTCTAAAAATGCATTTTCCCCGAGACTTCCAGTCACTACAGTGGGGCCTAGATGCTGTGAATATCATTAATAATTTTTCTTTTCTTACTAAAATTTTATTAGCTCTTTTCAATTATTTCAGCAACTATCTTGAGGCACCATGTCACTCTAACCTAACTAGGCTCTATTTCTGGGGAAAGAAGACTGTTGGACTTAGGAAACTAGCACATAAATACAGAGAAGATCTAATAAAATTTTAATTTAAACACATCCACTTTTTATACTACTGACATGACAATGTTTTCAATCAAAAGATATAACAAATAAGTCTGAGTTTTTCCCTCTACGTTTATCATCCTTAGTAAACACATAGTCTCTGTATATTCCACACAACCAATTCATTACAGCCCATTGCAAAGCATCCTGTGAATTTATAATGGTGTGATTTAGGTTTTCTGTAAGACGAAATAAAAAAATAATAAAACCATACTCTACATGGCATTATGCACATGGAGGACTAAGGATGAGGCAAATTTGAAAACCTAATGGTAAAGGCTTACAATTAATGTCTTTCAAACATGTGTGTTTGGCAATGTAATATTGATTGCCTTTTGTTTCACCTAAATTAAGAATTTCTCCACTGCAAAGTAGTCCAAGAACAGTGTTCCTAAGGAAATGAGAGAATGGAGGACAATGTTTTACATTTTAACACTTCCTGCAATGATGGAAATGTGACTATAAAGCACTTAAAATGTGACTAGTGAGATTGAGGAATTAAAATTGTAATTTTATTTAATTGTAAATAAATGAAATTTAAGTTCAATAGCCATATATGGCCCGAGGCTACACAATTAGATAGAAAATTATCCTCAATAATGATAAGAATTAAAAATCCACATAGAAAAATGGGAGAAAGAGATGAACAATTCCGAGAACCATAAAACTCAAAGTTAATTGTGCATAGTAAGAGAGCTGCACACTCACGAGTAATCAGTGATATGCCATTTCAGATAAAGAGATTTGGAAAATATAGTAAAATCAGATAATTTCAACAGTGATTTGGAATAGAAGAAACTCCATGCACTTATGATGCAAATGTATTGCATCCTTTTCTGGAGAGTAAGCAAGGAGAATCTAGGTAAGGTCAGCAGGTGGATTCTCTACATCTGAGTCACTGTGCTCCTCAGGGGGTATAGATGGAGAATATTCCAACAGGTGTGTGAAGACTAACTATCCTGTGAAGCGACATTTATGGTGGTGACATGTTGAAGGCATTTGGAAGAACCAGGACTAGGAGAAGTTATATGTAGTGAATACATAAATAACACACAATGATGTAGTACTTGGAAGCAACAGATCATCTGTTCACACAGTAACATGGATAAAACTTAAAAAAAAAACTTAAAACGTAAAAGTAACATTTCATAATATGTCTAAAAATCCCCAACGAGGTCCAAGCCAGCAGCAATACTGTGATGAGCTCTTGATTCTCTTCATTTTGTCCTTATTCCCGAGGATGTTAACACCAAAGTGATCTTTTAAAAAGGATAATGTTGAACTTTACTTGAGCCTTGTGATCCAAGCAAACAGTGAGGATTTACCAAATCACTGACCTTCTTGTGTTCTTGGAAATGGCTTAATGCAAAGAACTGTCCTTCCCTATGTGACTTACATGAGATTCACAGATGCTCTCTTTGGTTCCCTCTGTCAAGGCCAGAAAGAGTTCCTCCAATTTGCATTCTTTGCTCCAATAATAATAAACTGAAGTCTTTGTAAATTACAACAAATCTGAACAAAATATCTGACCTGACTAAACTTCAGCTTTACTTCTTTCTTTCCCCCAGGTCTCTGAACATTTACCAGCCCTCACTCTCTGCTGGCATACAATTCCTCAGTCAATTACCTTCCACATAGTTGGCTCATCTGAAAAAACATTGCCTGGTGATCCCACTTCTTCACAGCACACTCTTTCTAGCCTCATTAATCCCTCCCTAAAAAGGAAAATTCCTATCTGCCTTAGAGTTTCCTTCCCATATTTCAATAATCTCCTTTCCCTCATTACACTCATCTGTTCAAATAAGGTCCTACCTAGCACTAGATAAGTTTTAAGCACTAATACATACATCAGATCACATCACTCCTCTCCTCAAAATTCTTACATGGCTCCCGTTCATTCAGAGTTGAACCAAAGACTTTAGAATGTTCAACATGTCATCAATTTTAAGCAGAATGTGAAAGATTTGGGGTCATCCAATTGGTTACAGTAATTTTTTTTCCATTTGAGATTATATATCATATTTGTGAATTTCTATTTTGCTTACATTTGCTGGAACTTGTGCAATATCTCTTTGACTTGCTCCTTAGAATAGATTTAAACACTAGAGATTTAATTAAATGTGTTCCTTTGTTTCTGATTTATATTTTTCTTTCCTTCAGTGAAGCCTCCTTGTGCATTTTGATGGACTTGGAATATATTCACACATTTCTTCAAAATCTGACTTAAATATTTCTAAATCACAATATTTGTTTCTTAAGCTATAATTTGAAACTTTACAAGTTGGTATTCTTCATTATGTCAATATAATTATTAATGGCAAGAACTATTATTGTCCAGGAAAAGAATGTCATCCTTATCAAAGGTGTTAATTTAAAAAATCTATGTTTTTCTAGTTTGCCTAAATTTCACTAAAAAGAAGGGGAAAAAGAGAATTAATTAAGTTCACTTTAGCCTTCAGATTCTTGCTAATTTTTTTCAGATAACATATAAATATCAATCTTTGCTGAGAAACAGCTTGTTACATTATCTCTGATGTTTATGATTATGTGTAATCTAGATTTTACATACATATCGCATATTCAATGTGATGTTCTTCTGTTACCATGACTTTACTTATAAAATTAAGTTTATAGAAACTGTTGACAAAAAAGACCAAAGCTCTAATGGTGGAGATTAAGTATGGTAAATAAGTTGCTGTGTTACTCTGTCTAACATTAGGCATAAAAATACTAACCAATGTTAGCAGATTAAAGGATGCGGTGCAACTTAATGGCATCCCATGGTGGTTTTCAAATTTCAGCTTGTGTAAGGGACATATATCAATAACGCACATTTCTAGTGTATGCCAGAACTTCTGAAATGCAGTAGAACCTCCATGGTTGACCACCTCTCTACATTGACCACCCCCTTAAGTTGACCTGATTTTCATATACTGGACAAGGATCATGTACATATCAGGATAGTAGGCCTGGTTCCCTCTGTTGACCAACTCTGTACGTTGACCAGTTTGTTACAGTCTCTGGGTTACAGAGACAGTCACTACAGTCAACTTGCAGTGGTTCTATTGTACTTAATTAATGCCTGAAATGTCTCCTGGAATTTGCATTTCTAAGCACAGAGTATGCTGATGGAGGTGACCTATTCACAGACTTTACTATAGACATTTTTGAATAATAACAACATGGCAAGTTCTGTGAAAAAAAGCAATACTGATTTCATAGACATTCAATACTCTCTATACACCTAGCTCTCAGAGGAAAAGATGAAATTTTATTTCAGCAAAATAGGGTTTGCTAGTCAAAGCAACTATTGCTCAATAGGCACCCAAGAATTTAGCCAGCCATATTTACCAAAGTGGGTTGAACTGTGGTGCTAGATAACCTCACATTCTAAATCTGTAAATGTAACCTACTTTGAAATAAAGTTGTTGTGGATATAACTAAGGATCTTGTGATGAGATCATCCTAATTATGCAGGTGGACCCTAAACCCAAATGTTCTTTTTTATTTTATATATATATTTGAGATGGAGTCTCACTATGTCATCCTCGATAGATTGCTGTGGCATCACAGCTCACAGCAACCTCAAACTCTTGGGCTTAAGTGATTCTCTTGCCTCCCAAGTATCTGGGACTACAGGTGTCTGCCACAATACTTGTTGCTTTTGCTGTAGATGTCATTGTTGTTTGGCAGGCCAGGGCTGGATTCGAACCTGCCAGCCTTGGTGTAGGTGGCTGGCACCCTAGCCGCTGAGCTAAAAGCACAGAGTCAACCCAAATGTTCTTATAAAAAACAAAAGAAGAGAAGACACAGAAATGGAAGAAAAGCGATGTGAAGACACAGGTATGTTTTGTAGTTACTCAGCCAAAAGCCAAGGGATGCCTAGAATCATTCAGAAGCCGAAGAGGCAAGGAAGAATTCTCCAAAAAGCCCTCAGAGGGACCACAGCCCTGCTGATGCCTTGATTTTAGATGTCTGGCTTCCAAGACCCCAAAGGACATTTCTATTTTTGTAAACCACCTTATTTGAGGTAATTTGTAGGCAGCCCTCAGAAATGAATATGTGTACTGTATGGAAAGTTTCTAGCCTGTAGAATGCTACAAGGGCTCGATTTTGTACAAATATGTTACCACTTTCGTAGTTACATTTACTGCACCATTCTTTCACTCATTTGCTTTTACATAATATTCTGTAAGGGGAGTAGATCTTTTACAAACTGATCGGACTTACTTCCCATTCTAGGCACAAGGAAAAACTGATAATGAAAATCAGTTCATGGGTATATGTATTCATGAGTAGAATATTTTCATGTGCACTTCATTGTAACCTCTTTATCTGTACAATAGGATGTAGAGATAAAGAGGTCACATGGAAGTGCACCTGAAAATATTCTACTCATGAATACATATACCCATGAGTTATGGAGGAAGCATTTAAAAGCATTAAAGGAGCATAATCTAATGCTTAAAACTAAATAAATGACGGGGAGAAATTTAAGAAAATAAGATTATGGCATAACTTCCAGTCCCAAACGATGCAGAAGCAGTATATTTGAAATGATGCAGTAACAGCTGGAATCCTTCTCACCAGTTTGCACAAAAGTGTATATCTTTTGGTCTTCATATAGGAATGAAGAATAGTCATTATTACATCTTCAGAGAAACAGTAAAACGAAAGAAAGGACACTTGCATTACTCCTATTAGAAAAACAGTAAGATTTCCAGAATGGTAGGCCATCTTGGACGAAATCTCTTAAACTCAAGGATCTTTCACATTAGCCCATGACACACCACCCCATAGAGTAACCTGAACTTCCTACATTTGACTATGGCAGAGGCCCAGGTCAACCAATCAGGATACCAGTGTTCAGACATTTAATACTCCCCTATCATAATCTCAAGCAAAGGTAACTAGAAGGAAATAAACTGATTCCTAAATATAAAGGGAGTCAAAAAATCTGTATCTGTTATCTGTAAACCAGTCTGTATTTTCCAAAGTATTTTCTAAGAATTTCCAATTGATTAGCAATTTTAAAGGAAGACTTGAATTTCCCAGGGACTTATTCATAAAAGATGCAGCCTTAGAATAGTTTATAATTTAGGAATTATGCTGTTTTTCTTTTCTACCTTCCCTTTCCTCTTTAACTGCATCTTACCAACAAAAAATTTATCACTTCTATAATTATGGTGCATTGTCCTGTGGGACAAAATTTTTCAAAGTGTTAAAGTGGTAATTATAATTAGGGATATCAGGGAGGAACATTCTTAGGTAAGGCTTCATAAGCTAAATCTTCACCCCAAGATTTAAAAATATATATATATATATATATATACACATTATAGACAACGTATAGTAAGATAAAAATGTCTCATCAAAAAAAAATTATTGGGTTAAAGATGGTGTCTCTAAGTGGACGAGTAACATAAACTCATTGAATATAGCTTATTACACCATTTTAAATATCTTTCCTAAAACTGAGAAACAGACAGAATCTAATGACTGGACACATATGTTTCTGCAAGTCAAATGGTTTTTGATTATTTTCTTAAAAAATAAAAATTAAAGAAGAAAGATTTCTTGTTAGCTCCAATCAGAACTAAACTATTCTGAACAAATAGAACAAAAGACATTGGAAGACTGGAAGGTGGAGGGAAAGTGGACTGTGTAGGGTCCTGAGTTTTCTTTCCTGCACTATGTGCTCAACAGAGCAGTGCCGACACCCCCAGCCTGCAGCCACCAACAGGCACTGGCAGCAAGAGCTCCAAGGAAGCTTACTGCTCTAGATAAAGGTACAGGAAAAGCGCAGCCTAATGACAGAAAACCTTTTACCAGTTCCTGCCTTACCCTATAAATAGAAAATAATTCGCCTCTGCAACCACTATTTCAGCATGGCAGTTCAGAGAGGTCATTTTCTACCTGTTGCTACATGGTCCTTTCCCTATAGCACCCACTGGTGTGAGGAAGGCTGAGCAGGGAGGTGACCTTCTATCCTCCTTGGAGTTGAAGGTGCTTCTCATGTTCTCATGCTAAGGTGGTATCCAGGGGTCCAGGACCAGATGGTACTAAGGAGGGGGGGTCCTCACCAATATGCTTCGCCCCTTGTCTGTAACAGCCAGGTGCAGCGGAGATCTGAGCCTCCAACTCCATCTCACATTAATGAGACTGAGCAAAGGTGCTACAAGTCAGGGTGAATACGTCCTCCATGTTCTTCCACTCCTGACGTCAGTGAGGGTCAATAGGGTGCTGTGCTTCCACCTGCACCTGCCATCATCAACCTATACTGATTGGAATTTTGTTTCTCCTCTTCCCTCCTCTGATGTCAGCAGAGCCCAGAAAATCAGCTGAGTTTCCTCCCCACCCTGCTGCAATGAATTGGACAATAAAACAGTGAGTTTCATCGTTGCTTACCTTTGCTTGTTGCCAACGCATATGTGATCTTCTACCCACCCTTATAAATTATGATGTGGTGAAAATTTTTTCCTACCTCCTTTGCTAAAAAGAGGAGCTGGATTTCCAGGCTACTTTTCTTCAATAAGGCACTGGGTGGCAATGATCTGAACATCCACACCCACCTAAATCTCATGCTGTACTTAAAAGAAGTTGACCTTCCATTTGACCCACAATCCACTACTAGGTATCAATCCAAGAGAACTAAAAACCATTTTAACACAGAGACATTTGCACCAGAATGTTTATTGCAGCTTAATTCATGATTTCCAAGCGGTGGAGGCAACCCAAATACTCATAACCCATGTATAGACTAACAAAATGTAGAATATGTATACCACGGAATGTTATTCAGCCATAAAAAACATGGAGACTTTACATCTTTCATGTTTACGTGGATGGAGCTAAAACACATTCTTCTCAGTAAAATAGCTCAAGAACGTTAAAAAGAAATCCAATGTAATCAATACTCATATGAAACCAATATATAAATAATTACATGCTCACATGAATGATAAAACTCAAATATAGTCTAGCAAGAGGGAAGGGAGAGGCAAGAGAGGGGATTGCAGTTGGTGGGAAGTGGAACAATTGAGGATCTCACCTAATGTGCACAATGTGAAGATTTTCTGCACACCCCCTGGATGGAGGGATCTTCTACAACTTGAACTTTACCTCGAAAGTGAGAACAATGAAAACTAAAAATTTGTACCTTATATTAATTTGAAATAAAAAAATACAATTAAAAAAGATTGAATAGAATCCAGTTTCATCCAAAATGTTTAGAATCCAGTGGAAAAAGTCACTTTTCATACCAAAAACAAGAAACTATCTGTTAACAGAGGTCAATATCCATAGGAATACGTCTTTAGAATTATTTTAAAAGGATTTTTAAATGGCTAATATAAAAATACTTCAATATGCAATTAAGAGTTCTCTGGAAACAAAGAAATTAAAGAAAAATCTCATTTGGATGTTAGCTGACAAATCATTAAAAGTAATTTTTGATGATATCATTATGATTTTTGGCACATAACTTGGATGGAGTTCAAATAATTAAGTTTCACTTCTATAATAAATTTGCTTCCAATCCCATTTATTTGTTAATGTGAACAAATTCTCTCTGAGCTTACACATTTAAAAGGAAAAAGCAGGAATAGAATTGATGCTAAACCATTTCTCATCCATGCATTAAAAAATGTTCACCCTCAAACAATTCAACTAATTAAGAGAAAATTATGCCTATGATATCTTATTAGCAAGTTAAAATCCAGAAATATTTTATGTTCAGTAATTATCAGATTTTATAATATGTTCTATTTATTGTTTTTATCAACTATATACTAATAAATATTGTAGTGAAAACTCAACTTAGAATAGCTTTTAGCAAACAGATGATGAAATGATTTCAATGTCTAATATAAGCATACTATTATAAAGAAGACAAGGGTAAAACAAATAATTTAAAACATAAAATATATTACACTACAATAGAACTATATGGAAAAATTTAAATGAAAATATGAGTTTAAAAGAATAATGTAAAAATTTGAATCAATACAGTTGAAATTTTTTGCTATTATTAAATGGATAGTATTAGATATCAAGAAAAACTAATACCAATTTTTTTCAAACTCTTTCAAAAATTTAAGTAATACTGCTAAACTCACTTTTGAGAACAGCATTACCCTAACATCAAATCCAGATAAAAACACTATAAGCAAAAAAATTAGAGCCCAATATTCCTGATGAACATATAAGACAAAATGCTATATTTGGATTAAATTGGACATATTTAAAAGTGTGCGAAAAATTCCACTTAAAATTTCAAAATTTTCTAATATTTTATAAATCACATCATTTGTAACTTTTTAGACAACTCACAGAAAATTTTAAACATCCAATATAAAACACCTGACAGAGTGGATAACTTTAAAAAACTTAGAAGCATTTGGGATAAATTTAATGATCATTTTTACTTCATAAGGAAAAGGTAAAGACTTAGCAAACTTTGGCCATAGAAAACGTGAGCCTAATGGGAAATTGAAAGCAGGACACCTTGTGTAAACATTCTTTATGAAAGGAAGGGAAAAGAATTAGAGGAGTGGGAAATGGAGAAAGTATGACAGACAGGAGGCAAAGAAGACTGGAAGAATATAATTGCAAACTATTTATACAGTGCTAAATAAGTGCCAATCATTACTCTAGGATATCATAGAATATCAGCCTAAGCATATGAGATGGAGAGCACTAATTATAACCTTCATTTTTAAAATTGGGAAACTGGGACACTAGAGTATTTGAATGGCTCTTAAGTAGTGGAGCAGGTTTCAAACCCAGGCTATTTGACTGGAAACTGCTCTGGACAGCTATTGCATGCATGGGGGATTCAGAGTGAACAAGAAAAACCAGAAAGAAAGAAAGAAAGAAAAGAAAGAAAGAAAGAGATAGAGAGAGAGAGAGAGAGAGAGAGAGAGAGAGAGAGAGGGAGGGAGGGAGGGAGGGAGGGAGGGAGGGAAGGAAGAAGGAAAGAAAGAAAGAAAGAAGGAAAGAAAGAAAGAAAGAAAGAAAGAAAGAAAGAAAGAAAGAAAGAAAGAAAGAAAGAAAGAAAGAAAGAAAGAAAGAAAGAAAGATTACATACCAGTGGGTGAAACGCATTATAAATGAATACATGAAGTATAGGGTCTCAAGTAATTCTAAGTGCAAAGAGGAAAAATAAAGGTGAATAATGTGTAGAGAATGAGTGACTGATGGGAAGGGGTGTTTCTGACAGTGGGACCAAAAAGACTTTTTTGATTTTAAACCTAAAGGAAGTAAGAGAGCGAGATTTGTGAATATCTGCAAAAAACAAAAAATAGTAACTTTAAATGTTCACAATCATTTGAAAATTTTGAAGCAGAGTGTAGGAAAAAGAAATTGCGTCACAGTTGTTTCATTTTTGGCTTTTGCTTTGAGATCTTTATTTCCACCTCAATTTCTTTATCAGTCGATGATTTCTTGAAAAGCATCTAGTAATATCCCTAATATTCAGTGGACTCAATATTTTTCATCTTATCATATTTATATTGATATGTCAACAATGTGGACACATTTGAATATATTTTATTTAATAGAAAAAGCAGAAAGAGTAGAAACAACTTATTGTTGATAATCATTTAGAAAGTTACATGAGGTGCAAGCCTATACTCATAATTTTTTCTTTTTGTACTAATTACTCTAAAAGATAACATAATTGTTTTAAGAGTCAGATTTTGTGTGTGGCTATATGCTTGTTTGGAATTTTTTACATAATCTTGAAAATATTAAAATATTAAAATAATATTAATGGGCCAATTTGTAAGTTTTGTATAAAAGATAAGCTTTGAATTTCATGCATCCTGGCAATATACTCATTAATTTTGCTTATAAAAAATAAGAAAAACAGGTCAAAAGGAATTTACCAATATAATATTAATTTACATCAGCATACTATATTTTTAATAAAATAATTTCATGCAATTCATTCTTGTTTTTTACTGAGATAGAAATGAAAACGTAGTTAAATCTATAATTTATGTACGATTCTTTACAACAAAGGCTGAAGGAGTAGAATATGAAATCCAAATATTGAGGGCTTTTAAAAACTAAGCAATTCACCTTTGTAAAGTTTGTTTTGTTCTTTTTGACTTTTTTTTTTTCCATAGTCACCCATAAACATTAAAAGGTATACTAAGTATCACTAACAGTTGCTTATTTACTGTCAAGTGCAATTCTGTACACTCATCACCTGTTAATTCATTTAACCCTCACATACATTTTGTTATATGAGGAACTGTATGAAAGGGTCGCAGCATTAGTAAAGGTTGAGAACCACTATTATACATACTAAAGTATATCAGAAATGAATAAAGAGTTATTTTTCTCTACTTATCTTTGGTTGAGATATCCTAAGTGTCTCAGTCTTGCTGCTCTGAAAGGGACAAGTAAGGGAGTGTGCTCTTTTAGATGAAACTTGTCAGAGATTGGTGGAAGAAAGGGGCGTAGGTTTCCCACATGAAGAAATCTGAGAACAGGAGGATCTTTGCAATATAGGAGATCAACCCAGTAAGTGGAATCTGCCTGTGCACCAAGGCTGATAGGCCATTGACCACAGCAACTGTAACATTCCCTCTCTCTCTTCCCCTCACTATGACCATGCCTCAAAATTCCATGAAGGCTGGTCATACTTGTCTTTGTAAGTAATTTCCGACTTATTTGTGTGAGTGTAGTCAATCAACACTTTTCTTTTTTTCAGTGCATCTGGGATTTTTAAATCACAATTCTATAGATGTTGCTTCTTTCCCTTTGATCTTACTTTTTCTTTCACCACTTTATTTTTATAAATGCCTGTAAAACATATATCCTGGGGCAATTCTATATGCCTTGATCTTATGATGCGAGTTAAATATTAAATTTGATTTTTTGTCTTATTGATTCACATTAGATGTTGCTTTTCATTTAGAACACTATGGTGAAGAATTTTGACATTTTTCTTTTTTTATGACTTCTGAAGTCATCAAAGTTACCATTTATTTAATATTTTATATTTCCATTTGAAAGCACTCCCTCAGACTTACAAAGTCAATACTGACTCATCTCTTTACTTTGTAAAAACATGTTATCAGAGATGCTGAGATATCTCAAGCCTTGGATTTGCTTTTTAAAATAAACTTGTAGAACAATAGCTTGGTTTTTGCTTTCTTGAAGTCACTTTTGTC
>CAUYON010081692.1:0-46349 GCA_963573935.1 Arctocebus calabarensis
GAGGCAAGAGACTCGCTTGAGCCCAGGAATTGGAGGTGCTGTGAGCTGTGATGCCACGGCACTCTATCCAGGGTGACAGCTTGAGGCTCTGTCTCCAAAAAAAAAAAAAAAATTTAATACAGCTTACACCTTCCAGTGGGAATGTCTTCAGAGGCGAGTGGGAAGGCTCTTTGTCAGAGTCCCCTGTGTTGAGAACACCCACACTTCCTGGAGTGCACCCCAGACCTCTTCTAGGGCCGCTCTGGTCCTCTCCACTTTCAGGAGCAAGGGGCTTGCTCAACATCCCTCAAGCCGCCTCCAAATACACCGTTTGGCTTGGCGACCAGAGCTAGAAGAGAGGAACCCTGAGCAGAACGCAGACAGCTGAACCACAGGCATTAGCTGCAAGCTCCAGACAAGGTGCCCAGCTCAGCGAGCCCTGCGTGGCCCCTCTCATGAGACAGACACACACAGCCGACCAGGCTTCCTGGTACCAGAATTCAAGGCAGTGGAGTTTGGAATTTGAGGGAGGGATCTGGAGCCAGAGATTTGAGTTTGAATTCTGTTTTTGCCTCCTATTAGCTTCAAGAGTCACTTTACTTCTCTGTACCTCAATTTCCCCATATACACTTAAAAAGATGTTTTTCAGCACTTGGCTCTAAGAACACGTAAGTAACAAAGTTACCTAGAGCTGAACAAAACCCTCACTAAAATGAACAAATCTTGAACAAAGCATTGAATTTGACTGACATGGGCTTTAACAACGTGTTGAAAGACCCCATCTCATTTTAATAATTTGCCACTTAAACTTTAGTCTTTTTATGTCACTCTAACAATAGTTGTTCACTTACTTTCACTTTTTCATTAGGAGCATTCTTTTTTGAGTGAATATGGAACAAACAAGGAAATTAAGGGGTATTTATATCTTTCTCAGCAATACATCTCCAACCACTAATGGTAGTGTTCAAAGGGGGGACCAACTCTGGAGTGAAGCTTTGGGGGCCTCTGCAAGTTTAATTTGAGATAAGGAGAGGGCTCTCTTCAGCAGAGACAGACATGCTTGTGACCAGGACCTTGCCAGCTGTGTCCTGGAAGGCCCCATCTCCTGGGTAAGCCAGGCAGGAGGAGGGTGCATCCTGCAGGCTCAGGAGAGGAGAAAGCTTTCCATCGGCTCCTTCAGTAATGAGAGCACACCCTGCCTTTCCCCCTCTTTCCTATATTTTGCAAGACTGTTAAAACTGTAGGTGTTCCAAAAGAGCTCTTTACATTGGCAGGTAATCTTTCCCGAGACTTTACCAACCTTCCCTGCAGTGCCAGGGATTCCCGAACCTGACTGTCCAACAGAATACCCAAGTCTCACCCCATACCAGTTAAATTAGGACGTCTGAGGGTGGAAGCCACACTTGGTTTTGTTTTGATTTTTCTTAATTCCCGGTGATTCCAACGTACTGCCACGTTTGGGAGCCATTGTTCTCTGCTTCCCCCTCCCCCAGCAGCGAGCTGAGGTCCAATCCCAGCTCCCTACACCAGTGACTTCAGCGGCAAGTTCGGACCTGACACTCCAAGCCTGGCCGCTTGGTTTTGAAATTGTGCAATTAAATCTTCTGAGGCACGTCTCTCGGTCAAGGGGTTTGTGGGCGGCAGTCACGAAGACAGGCTCGATCGAGTTCCTTCTAGACGTTTGGCACACGTGAACCCCCGACATCGATCCATTTTTTGGTTTTTTTAGTTGAATATTTTGGTTGGCCCAAAGTCAAATTATTCAAAAAACTAAAAGAAACATCCAAAAGCGACGATCGGAATTTTGAGAAGTCTGCTGGGAGCCCTGTTTTGAATAACCAAGGCGATGGCCCTCCTTGAGCTCCGCTCTGGGGAATTTAGAACAAGAATCCAGCTGTCCCACCGCTGCAGGGGGCCGGCGACAGCCCGGTCTGCCGGTGGGCAGCAGGCCTGGGGAACCCCGGAAGGCAGCCACCTACGGAGACGCCCCCCTTCATGCGGGGGCGCCCGGGGGAAGCTCGGCTGGAAGCGAGCTCGGGTCCCGGCCACGGCGCGCGGGGCGAGCGGCCGCGTCGGACCCCACCCGGTTCTGCCAGCTGGGAAACTACCCACCAGCAGCACCTGCCCTTCCCGGTAGCCGCTGGTGGGTAGGGAGCGAGAGAGACGAGTTCTCCCAGCCTCCGAGGTCTGGGCTGGGACTGCACACTCTGGAAAAGGGCTTGCAGGGACCCAGGGCAGCCAGCGTGCGGGGGCAGCAATACACGGGAGGGCTGGGGAGTGGGAGGCCCGGGGGTCCTCCTCAGCCTCCCTGGGTCAGGAGGCCCCGGTGGCTAGGGCGCGCCTCTCGGGTCGACAGTCGGGAGCACGTGCCGGAGAGCCAGCCATGCGACGCCCGCCCCGCACCGAGTTTTCACCCACCGACGCCAGTCGGGTGCCGGAGGGCGGCGAAGTGAGGCAAGAAAGTTGGGAGCTGCCGGGCCGCGGGATCGCAAGTCCCGGCGGGCGGCGGTCCCCACCTACGCTCTCCCGCAACCCCGTCACCCTGCGTCTCCCTTCCTCCGGCCGCCGCTGGCTCGCCCAGCACAGAAACGAAACGTCCAGTCCCTCCCACGGCCTGGCCAGCAGCGCGGCTGATCCTCAAGGAAACAGGAAAGGAGGGGCGGGGGCGCGGACGCGTCCGGGGCACGGCACGCCCTTACCTTTCTTTTCCTCCAGAGCCCGACTCGCCTGGACGAGGGCAGCCAGCAGCAGCAGGCGCGCGGCTCCCGCCGTCCCGAAGATTCGCATCGCTGCCCGCGCGGAGCTCGCTCGGGCTCTCCCAGTAAATCCTGGACGGAGTCGGGCGGCCGTGCGCAGCGAGGCGGAGACTCGGGCGGACGCCACCGAGGTGGCCTGTGGTCCGGTCTAGGAGGCGGTGACCGCCGGGGCTCGCTCGGGACCCGGACCGCCCTGGCCGCAGGCGCGCACACCGTGCCGGGGCGGAGGCTGCCGCTGCCGCGCTGCGCCGGGGGCAGCCCAGACGTCTCGCTCGCGCGGGGCGGGAGGAGGAGGGACCAGGCGGAGGAGGAGGGATCGGGAGGAGCTGAGGAGGAGGAGAATGCCAGGAGGAGGGAGGAAGAGCCAGCAGCGAGCACCGAGGCAGGCAGCCACCCGGAGGTGGGGGACAGCGGTGGTCTCCGCGGGGCCCAGCGCGCGGGCTGGAAGGGGCGGCGTGCGGGAGGTGAACCGGTGACCTTAGGAGTCAGTATCCGAGTGGGGCGTTCCTTGAACTTGAGCTCAGGCCGCAGTTCCCGTAGACTTGCAAGGCTGCCTCTCCGACCCTCTGTCGGGATCCCCTTTTCTCCTCTTCCCTTCTTTTGTTTTCCGGAGCGAACCTGTGCAGCTCTGGACAGATGGGCTGAGCTCCAGAGCTAGCGCTGGGTAATGGCACGGTTGGGAAAGCTGCCCCTTTATTCTGGTCCCCAACGCGGGGGCAGCGCCCCAGGATTCGATGGGGACCAGAGGCTGCCCTGGCCGGAGACGCTGTCCTCGGGGGCAGGCGTGCCAGGCGTTGGAGGTAGGTCCTTCCGGTCCTGCCAAGCACCTGGACATGGTCTGGTTGAAAGCACCCAGCTCCTGGCACCGAGACAGTTTGTTGCAACCAGCCTGGGTACTTTGAAAGCAAATGTGTGAGGCAACTTATTTTGCAAATGTGAAGCGCTTAGAATAAAGGAGACAAACAACAGTGGAGACAGTTTTAGAGAGGCTAAGGGTCCCACTGCCCGGGTGAATTAAGCAGGAGAAATGCCGCGGAAGTCCAGGAAGGCTTTGGCCAAAGAAAGTAAGCTGCTTTGGGTTGCAGGAAGTTCAGCTAAATTCCTTGCCGTCCCCACCATTCCTTCTCCACAGTAGAAATGTCCCCTGGCCCCATATTTCAATCACATCCCCTCCTCTGGTCACAGGGCTCACTAGCTACCCCTTTAGGCCTGATTAAACTCTGACCTCACCTCTCCAAGCTTGAAGTTAGTGGCCCTGTCCCCTGTGCTGGGGACTCTGCCCAGAGGACCTGCATCTCTTTCCTTCCCATCCAGCCTGAGTGGTGGGGCTTTCACCAGGGCACACGCTGGTGGCTTTTCCTGTGAATCTGAATAAATAATTTGTTCCTTTGTTTTAACAAATCAGGGCAACCACTGATGCTTTGAGCTCAACTTAGCTCTGGGATGGAGAAGGCTGTGAAGGTTCCTCAGGCCATGGGTTTGGTTCCCTCCACGCAGTCCCTACAAGGCCCTAACACAGTTTGTAAAGAAAAGCAAATGCAGAAAACAAAAATCAGAGGAAGGTAAACAGGAATTGTAAGAATGGAACATAAAGTGAACACAGGCATCTTCTGAACCATCTGAATACCGAGAAGTCTTGTGCAGTTACTAAATAAGAGGCAATATAGTTTAATTTCCAGTCAAGCCAATATGACCAGTGGCACAAGTCATAACACAAATCAGTGTCAGTTTCAACTGATTTTTGAGACTGCACAGAAATGTTTCCTACCAATCTCCCCAAAAGACAGTGTGTGAGGAATTCACAGCGCTCACTGTTGGTGGCAGGCGGCAGCAGCCTCATGCTGGTGCTGGGTAGAGCACCCTTCAGTGATCTGACAGCGCAGCGACCCTGGGAGCAGCTCTGGAAACAATTACTAGAGGAAGCAATGGGACTCTCAGAGAGCTCAGCCCAGTCCTAGAATAGACTCCAGGAGGTGGGGCAGGATAGGTTTGCTGAACCTTCCGGGGCACCGGTAAGGTTTCTCCTCTCAGCTGTTGACATAGAAGCAGACATGCAAGTGGATCTTGTAACCCTTCACTGGTACCTGGATGGGCCGATAACTGTGTCACTTGTTAAATAAACAGCTGCAAGACCGAGCTGGCAGACTTGAGTTCCTTCTTAGAGAGCTGCGGGGTCTCATATGGATCGAGTGCCAGAGAGGACACCATCTGTGCAGAGTGATCTCAGGACACGCGTGAGACCTGGGGCAGAGGTCTGGGGCCCTGCACAGCCACCACCATCTAAGGAGTGACGGCATCTAAGGAGACCTGGGGACCTGGGGCAGAGGCTGGGGCCCTGCACAGCCACCACCATCTAAGGAGTGACGGCAGCAGCCCAGGCTTCCGCTCAGACCTTGCTTTACCGGGCACCTGTGAGCTAGCCAACACTTTTGCCTGCCTCTTACAGCCATGGGGTGCTATGACTTGAGAGATTAAATAACCTTGCCGAAGTCCCAAGGCACACTGGCTAGTATGAGAGGTTGGCTTTGAACCCAGGCAACAGTTATGCTTTTATTTCTCTCCTACCACAACTCTTCTAAATCTGAGATGAAGGGTGACATTAAATTCAATTTCATAATATCTTATATATTTGTTAGAGCGAGTAATAACAAAATTTCTGCTTGGCCAAAAATGTCTCGGGAAGGCCTCCAAGTGTGCCAGATTAGAGAGCACTCACTGAGACTCTAGTATTTCCTGTGACAGATGTCTTTTCAACTTTCATGACACAGACTGGTAATGTCTTTGTTTAGCTACCAATGAGAAACTTTTCTTTCCTCCAGTGAGTTATCCTCTTAGAAAACATTTCTTAGTATATTAAATAAGAGTTTAGTCTTTTGTAGAAGGACCATTGCTCCGAATTCCCTAGAACCACACATTTAGGGGAAGGGGTGGGGAAATAGGTCATTGGGGGAGATATGAGGGCTTCAAATATTCTAAGTTCTAGCTGAGTTGAAATGCATTTGACCACTTGTCTCCTCTGGCCTTAGAGGTCAAAGCAAAGATTGATGAGGAAAATGCTAGAGTGGCAGATTTAGGAATTTCAGAAAATACTTTTGTAAGCCAGCGGAGCTATCTAAAAGTAGAATGAACTATTTCATAATGGAAACAGCGACTTTACCTTGAGAAAGAGTTTTATGCAGGAGCAGTAAGTACTAATGAAGGTCATGAATTAAGGACCAAAACAGACTCTTCCAATCCTAAAGCTTGGGAAAAACATGCACTTGTAAAGGAAGTCTTCATTTAAATACATGTCCACCTAACATCTCTTCTAAGGATATAGAGATGGATATTTAAAGAGACATAAGAATCAGGTAACAGCCTTGCTTTTGGGGAGGAGAACTTGGTGGTGGGGGCCAGGGGCTGGAGGGAGACTTATCTTTTAGTTGTTTGTCCTTGTACCATGAACATGCACCTGTTTCTATAAAGTAAGGGCCACTGACCTCATTATGGCTGCTGCTGAGGATCAGAGGCACTCCTGGGGCAGGTTTTCATGGTTTTGGAAAACATTTATTCCTTCCCTTTGAGTCAAGACAATTGCTTGTAACTCAGAGTTGAGGCTCATCCCTTGCAGGGTATGGAAGAAGCAGCTTTTTTTTTTTTTTTTCCAGGATAGTATGTTAACCAAAGACTGTCGAACAGCTTCAGCCGCGTCATTACTGTGCTTCATCATCTGCAGAGGTGAGGGTTACATGTCACTTTAGAACGCAGGGTTGGCACTCCATTCTAGCCACAAGTAAAAAGCTCAACAAATGGAAAAGTCAGCAGCTCTTCTTAAGTCTGTCAGAGAAGTGGGGTCATGGAGCACCATCGGAGAGAGAGGCTGGGGGACAGGCGCACGGCTGCTGGCGGAGCCCTGGGGCAGGAAAGCCTGTGCTGGCCCTGAGAAGTTGTCCGGCTCAGTGTGGGCAAGTCTGGGTTAAAAACTCCAGGGCAACACACTTTTGTGAGTTGCACCCAGGAGCTCTGCCAGGTCCTCACAGTGAATACTGAAGAAAAATCTCATCATGCTTCTAGCAGGGGGAGGGATGGAGGAACCATTTTGAAATAGCCCAGAGCCTTCCATTCTTAACAGGGCCTCCCTTAAGGAGGCACTATTTTATCAGAGGCCTAGCCTGCTGGAGTTTTATTAGCACCTACCTGGAGCAAGATAAACGTACAGCCCATCCCCTTCAGGCTGCCCAGTATGCTGGGAGTGGGGCTGAGACCCGCAGATGAGCTCATAGTCCAGGTTCACCAAAAAGACTGGCCTGTTACAGGACCATGCAGCGCGCCCTCCCCTGCAACTCACTAACTACTGCCCACCTTTCAGCAAAAAACCACAAAGCATGCTAAAAGGCAAAAAGACATGGCTTGCACAAAGGGAGCAAGCATTAGAACCAGAGTCAGATACGGCGAGAATGTCAAAATTTACTGCTATGGTTTGGATGTGTCCTCCCAAAGTTCATGTGTTGGAAATTTAAGCCTTCTGTCTTCGTGAACAGTTTGCTGCTGTTGACACAGAAATGCACGTGTCACAAAGTGAGCTTCTTCCTCTTGCCCTTCCAGCATGTAATCCTCCCCACATGTCCTGTGGAATCAACAAGACTCTCTCCAGAGGCTGTAACATGCTTCTGGCATTCTCAGCCCCCAAAACTCGGTGCTAAACAAACTTAGTTTTTGCCCAGAGTGTGGTATTCTGTTATAGCAACAAAAATGGATTAAGACATTATCAGATAAGGAATTTTTAAAAAACTATGACTAATATGCTAAATGTTTTAATGGGGAAAGTAGACAGCATGCAAGGTCAGACAGTGTGAGCAGAGATATGGAAGTTCGAAGAGAGTTTCAGAAAGCTAGAGATCAAAATGCCACAGCAGAAATGAAGGATGTTTTGAGGTGCTGGTGAGCAGCTTGGATGGTTATGCCTGAGGAAGGAATCTGAAAGCATGAAAATACCCAAATGAAAAGGGAAGAAAAAAAAAAAGACACAAAAGAAAATCAGAGTACAATTTCGAGAACTGTGAGATGACTATTCCTAATGGGAATGTTGCAGGAAGAAGGAATAGAAGCAGGGTTCAAAGCACAGTTCTGCAAATTCCCCCGATTAATGTCAGATGGAAGAGCACAGGTTAAGGAAGCTCAGAGAACATTAAGAAGAATAAAACAAAAACCACACAAAACTATACCTAAACATTCAATGTTTAAATTTTATAAATCAAAGGTAACAGAAAGTTCTTGAATGAAGTTAAAGGAAGAAAAGTCACTTTACTTATAGAGGATCTATAAAGAAGATAAGAATTTCATCTAAGTTATCCTCAGAGACCATGGAATCAAAAAGAGAACGCAGGCTTGGCGCTTGAGGCTCAACGGGCTAAGGCGCCAGCCACATACACCTGAGCAGGTGATCCAGCCCGGGCCCACCAAACAACAATGACAGCAGCAACCAAAAAATAGCCGGGCGTTGTGGTGGGCGCCTGTAGTCCCAGCTACTTGGGAGGCGGAGGCAAGAGACTTGCTTGAGCCCAGGAATTGGAGGTTGCTGTGAGCTGTGATTCCATGGTACTCTATCCAGGGCGACAGCTTGAGGCTCTGTCTCAAAAAAAAAAAGAACGCAGTAATATACTTAAAGTGTGGAGAGAAAAAAAATCTACCACCCTAGATTTCTGTACACTGAAAAATTGTCCTTCAAAAGTGAAGGAGAAATAAGTTGCAATAAATAATTTCCCAAACAAAAATTGAGGAAATTTGTTGGCAGTAGATCTGCCTTGCAAGAAATGTTAATAGTTCTTTGGAGACAAGAAAATTATGTAGGTCAGACTAAATTCAGAAAGGAAGAATGTCATAGAATGATAAAGTGAAGGTAAAATTTTATTTTTCCTATTTTGATCTAACAGATAACAATTTGTTCAAATTAACAGTAGCAATAATGTTTTCAGTAATACACACACACACACAAAGAGGGGGTCTGACAATTAAGTTTGCAAACTGGTCCTAGACAAAGTGTTACATGCCTCACTGGTAAATATCTCTAATGTCACCTTCAAAGTACTCCCCCTCGGAAGAAGCTTTGCACCAATGTCACCCGTCAAAGCAATTTTGGACCTCTTTCTCTGGAATGACTGTCAGAGCTGTCATCGTACAGGCTCTGACAATTAAGCTCTGAAACTCCTTCCAGAAAAGGTGCTAGGAATCTCATTGCCGAATACCACTGAGGTCACCAGATGGCCAAAGGGAGAACTTTGAAGGTGACCATAGTGACATTCACCAGATTCCAGGCACTAAATCTGCCAATATTACGGCCTTAGATTTCTCAGCCTCCAGACTGTGAGAGATAAATTGCTGTTATTTGTAAGGTATTGGTATTTTGTTACAGGAGCCCAAACAGATTAAGGTATATATCAGTTAAAAGACAGAGAGTGTTAGAGTAGATAAAAAAATAAGACCCCTGGTTTTGTCTGTAAGAAACCCATTTACCAATTAAAAGTAAAGGAATTGAGAAAGATAAGCCCTGATAACACTAATCAAAATCAATCAGGAGTATCTATTTTAACTTTGGAAAGTGTAGACTTCCGAGCAAGGAAACTTATTAGGAACAAAGACTAACATCAAATAATGACAAAGGAGTCAATACTCCAAGAAAACATAATAATCTTTAACATGGAAATGCCTGTTAACAGACTGTAAAAATGCATGAGGCAAAACCCAAGAGAACTACAAGGAGGAATACTATTATAATTGGAGACTTTAACACAAATCTGTCAGAAATGGACAGATATAGCAATCAGTCAGTAAGGAGTTCAGAATAGATGAACTCAGCAGTTAACCAAATAAATGTGATGCTCCACGCAACATTTTCTAATGCTCACATGAGATATACAATTTATCAAGATATGCCACATTCTAAAGCCCAGTTTAGCAAATTTAAAAGAATAAGCCCGGCTCAGTGCCTGTAGTTCAGTGAGTAAGGTGCCGGCCACATACACCAAGGCTGACAGGTTAGAACCCGGCCCACGCCAGATAAACAACAATGACAACTACAATCGAAAAATAGCGGGGCTTTGGGGCAGGCACCTGCAGTCCTAGCTACTTGGGAGGCTGAGGCAAGAGAATCGCTTAAGCCCAGGAGTTTGAGGTTGCTGTGAGCTGTGATGCCATAGCACTCTGCCAAGGGGGACATAGTGAGACTCTGTCTTAAAATAAAGGAAAGAAAAGAAATTTCATGAACATGAAAAGGATAATAAAGGAATATCATAAGCAACGATACCCACACATTTGAAAACCTGGATGAAATAAACTAATTCTTTGAAACATACATTCTACTAAAATCACACAAGAAGAAATAGGAAATTTGATTAGGCTTATTAAATAAATTAAATCAATAATGAATACCCTTCCACAACAGAAAGCATCGGGCCCAGATGAGATCACTGGTCAATTTAACTACCATTTAAGAAAGAAATTATACCAATCTGTTAGAATTAGAGAAAACTGCATAATTCATTCTATGAAGCTAGCATTACCTTAGTAGCAAAACCAGACAAAGACATTCTAGGAAAAGAAAATTGTAGATCAATACCCCTCATGAACATTGATGTAAAAATCCTCAAAAATATTACCATATCAAATGAAATAAATATTAACAAAATAAATGCAATGAACAAGTACAATGTGTCCCAGCTAGGCAAGGCTAGTTCTATTTTTGAAAATCAATTAAAGTAGTCCATCACATCAACAAGCTAAAGAAAAATTACACAATCATATTAGTAGATGCAGAAAAAGCATTTGGAAAAAATCCTATACCCATCCATGATAAAAATTCTGACCAAGGAAAACTCTATTGAACATTTGCCTAGGCAAAAAATTTATGACTAAGAACCCAAAGCAAATGCAACAACAACAAAAAATAAATGAATAATTAAACTGAAAAGCTTCTGCACAGCAAATGTATTTACATCATGGAGTAAATTGACAAACTGCAGAATGGGAAAAATATTCAAAAACTATGCATCTAACAAAAGACTTACATCCAGATCTATAAGGAACGCAAATAATTGAAGAAGAAAAAAATAAATAAGGCCATTAAAAAGTATGCAAAGGATATGAATAGACTTGTATGTCTTTCTCAAAAAAGACATACAAATGGCCAAAAAAAAAATATGAAGAAGATGACTAATTATCAGAGATGCAAACGAAAACCACAATAAGATGCCATGTTACTCCAGTCGGAATGGCCATTATTTCTCTTTAATTCTATTAAATTTTATTTTAATTTCAGGATATTGCAGAGGTATACACATTTTGGTTACAAAATTCATCTTAAAATGTACAAAATTATAGAATGGAGGGAGGGTGTGTTGGGATCTCACTAATGTGCACATTGTGAGGGTGTGTAACACAAGCCCTGGGTGAGGGGCTCTTCTACAAATGGAACTTTACCCTGGAAGTGAGAACAATGTAACCTACATATCATATCATCATATTAATTTTAATAAAGTTTTTTTAAAAACCCCAATTGAATAAAAAATAAAAATATAAACATGCCCTTCACCCAGAAAGTGTGCATTGTACTAGTTAGGAGTGAATTTACCTCCTAACCCCTCCTTCTGCCTCCCACCTCCTTGATTTCCATTGGCTGTGTTTCCATTTGTGCAAGTAAGTGTTGGTCAACTAGTTCCAATTTAGTATTGAATACATGTGGTGTTTGTTTTTCCATTCTTGCAATACTTTGCTTAGAAGAATGGTCTCCAGTTCTGTTCAAGTTGATGGAAAAGATACTAGATTACCATTTATTTTTTTTTAGACAGAGTCTCACTATGTTGCCCTCAGTAGAGTGCCATGGTGTCACAGCTCACAGCAAGCTCCAACTCTCGGGCTTAAGTGATTCTCTTGCCTCAGTCTCCCAGGCAGCTGGAACTACAGATGCCTGCCACAATGCCCAGCTATTTTTTTGTTGTTGTTGCAGTTGTCATTGTCTAGCTGGGCCAGGTTCGAACCCACCAACCTGGGTGTATGTGGCTGGTGCCCTACTCACTGAGCTATGGGCGCCACCTAGATTGCCATTTTTTATGGCTGAGTAATGCTCCATGGTATTCATGTACCATATTTTATTAATCCACTCGTGTATTGATGGGCACTTGGGTTGTTTCCACATCTGTGCCATTGTGAATTGTGCTGCTCAAACATTTGAGTACAAGTGTCTTTTTTATAAAATGTCTATTTTTCTTTGGGTAAATACCTAGTAGTGGGGTTGCTGGATCAAATGTAAGTCTACTGTTAGTTTTCGAGGTATCTCCATGTTGCCTTCCACAGAGGTTGAACTGGTTGCAGTCCCACCAACACGTGCAACTTTTCTCTCTGTACCCATGCCAGCACTCGTTGTTTGGGGACTTTCTAATAAGAATTACTATCACTGGAGTTAGGTGATTGTGGGTTTGATTTCATTTACCTGATGATCAATGACATTGAGCATTTTTTCCATATATTTCTTGGCCATTAGACTATCTTCCTTTGAGAAGTGTTCATGTTTTTGCCCTCTTTTTAATGGGGTTGTCTGATTTTTTTCTCACCAATTGGCTTGAGTGCTTTGAAGATGCTGGTTATTAGCCCTTTATCAGATGTATGGCATCCAAATATCTTCTGTAGGTTGGCTATTTACTCTATTGTGTCCTTAGCTATGTAGAAACTTTTTAATTTGATCAGGTTCCACTTATTTATTTTTCTTGTTGCTATGATTTCTTTTTGTATCTTCTTCATAAATTTTACCCCTAGGCTGATATCTATAAGAGATTTTCCCACATTTTATTCTAGACTTCTTATAGTTTCCTGCCTTAGGTTTAAATCTTTTATCCAGCGTGAATTAATTTTTGTGAGTGGTGGGAGGTGTGGCTGTGGCTAGGCAATTTCCCCAGCACCATTTATTGAATAGAGATTCTTTTCTCCCATGTGTGCTTTTATTTGCTGTGTCAAAGATCAGATGGAAATATTACGGTTTCATCTCTGGTTTCTCTGATCTGATGGCTATTAATAAAAGTTAAAAAATAATAGATGATGGCAAGGATGAGGAGAAAATGGAACACTTACTCACTCCTGGTAAGAATGTAAATTACTGCAACCTCTATGAAAAATAGTGTAGAGATTTCTGAAGAACAACTAAAAATATTATCTATCATTCAATCTAGCAATTCACTACTGGGTACCTACCCAAAGGAAAATAAATCATTATATCAACAAGATACCGACACTAATATGTTTATCATAGCACTATTCACTTGTGCTTATCAATTAATGATTGTATAAAGAAAATGTGCGTGTGTGTGTGTGTGTACACCTGCCCGTGTGTGTGGTATGTGTGTGAGTGAGATTCACTCTGGTAAATGGCATCAAAGAACTAACTAAATAAAAATGATTGAAATCATGTCTTTTGCAGCAACATGGTTGGAACTGGAGGCCATTATCTTAAGGAAGATAGGAATTAGTAGGAAATTCCAGTAAGGAATTAATGGGAAGTTCTATGTACATTAGTACCACAAAAATCAAGTACTTAGGTATGAATATAACCAAATATATGCAGCTATCTGAGAAAAACTACAAAACTCTGGTGAATGGTATCAAAGAACTAAATAAATTCATGTTTCTGGTTAGAAAGACTATATAGTGTCAAGATGTCCATTCTTCCCAACTTTATTTTATGGATGAAAAACAATCCCAATCAAAACACCGTCAAATTATTTTGGTAATATTGATAGACTGATTCTAAAGTTTATATAGCGAAGTAAAAGACCCAGAATAGCTAACTAACTTTGAAGGAGAAGAACAAATTCGGAAGAGTGACACTACCTGACTTTAAGACATACAAAAATACAGTAATCAAGACAGTCTGATGTTGGTGAAAGGACAAACATATCAATGGAGCAGAACAGAGCCCAACAATCACCCCACATAGTAGTCAACTGACCTTTGACAAAAAAGAAAACTCAGTACAAAAGAGCAAATGTAGGTTTTTCAACAAATGTAATGGAACATCCACATGCAAAAAAGGCAAATCCACTGTACATTCACATGCAAAAAATGAAAGAACTTAATGCGCTTATATGCTTCACAAAAATTAATTCAAAATGGATCGTAGATCTAAAAAATAAAATGCAGAAACTATAAAACTCCCAGGAAAAAACCTAGATGACCTTCGATATACAGTGACTTTGTAGATACAAAACCAAAGGCATAATCCGTGAAGGAAAAATAGATAAGCTTTTGTTAAAATTAAAACTTCTGCACATGGAAGGACAGTATCAAGAGAGTGTGAAGATGAGCCAGAGACTGGAAGAAAGTATTTACAAAATGCACATCTGATAAAGAACTATTATTTAAAATATACAAAGAAGATTTAAACCAATTAAAAATGGCCAAACGTCGTAAACAGACACCTCACCAAAGAAGAGATATAGATGACTAAAAAGCTTATGAAAGATGTCCAAACATGTCATTAAGAAGTTGCAAATTAAAACAATGAGATATTACTACATACCTATTACAATGGACAAAATCCACAACAATGGTACCTCAAATGGGGCAGAGGGAGCAATAGGAACTCTCATTCATTGCTGGGAATGCAAAATGGAATAGCCACTCAGGAAGACAGTTTTGCAGTTACTAACAAAACTATGTATACACTTACTGTAGATTCAACAATTTTACTCCTTGGTATTTACCCAGGTGAAATGAAAACTTATGTCCGCATAAATTTTCACATGGATGTTTATAGCAGCTTTATAATTCCCCAAATTTGGAAGCAACTAAGAAGTCATTCTGTAGATGGGGATAAATAAACTATGCCACATATAGACAACGGAATAATGTTCTGTGCTAAAAAGAAATGAGCTATCAAGCCAAGAGGGACATGGAGGGAAATTAAATGCATGCTATTAAATGGATACATACTTTGAGACTGTAGCTACAATAATGCACCACATAACATTTCTGTCACCTACAGGCCCCGTATACAAGGGTGGTTTCATAAAATTATAACATTGTATTTTTTGTATTGTTTGGGAATCATTGAGGGTACAAAGAACTAGGTTACACTGACTGCATTTGTTAGCTAAAGTCCCTCTTATAATTATGTTCTGCCCCCAAGAGGTGTGTCACACACTGTGCACCCCCATCCCCCGCCCTGCCCGCCTGACCCCACTCCCTCAGTCCCCTACCCCTCCACCATGTGTTAGCTCATATTAGCATTCAGTACATTTGATTCTTGCTTCTCCATTCTCACACACCCCTTATAACACTGTATTTTTACTGTACCTTTTCTATGTTTAAATATGTTTAGATATGTAAACATTTACTTTTGTGTTACAGTTGCCTACAGCATTCAGCACAGTAACAGGCAGCATGGGTGTGTGGCCTTGGAGCAAGCAGCTGTACCGTGTAGCCCAGCAGTGCAGTGGGCCAGGCCATCCAGTCTCGCAAGGGCACCCCACGATGTGCACACGGTGGCAAGACCACCTGGTGACGCATCTCTCAGAACACGGCCACTAGTAAGTGATGCACACCTACACTGAATAGTGATCTGGATCTAAAAATTCATATTGATTTTTAAACTCAGAAAAAGGGGAGAAAGTGTGCTTAATGTCTAAATTTCAACTGGTAATTCCTTAAAGCAATAAAGATGGGGGAAACCTTCAGAATTTTAAATTTAAAGATAACTACTGGTTAATTTACAGGTAACAAAGATGGGAAAGGTTTTACAGGATTCCAGACTCAACTGAAACTCTTAAGAATCAGCAGCCAAAAATAAATGAAGCTGCACAAAGGAAGTCAACCCTTGATTTGTATCCCAGAGACTCTGCTACAGCGAACCTGATGAAAACCCACAAAGGGTCTATAGGTGTCATAACACACTGTATACACTGATGGACCTCTTTTCAAGTTAGCATATGTTAAATAAGTAAGATATAAGCGCAAGGCTTACTATAGCTCATGGCTATGCATAATAATTAGAATAATTGACATTCTCATAGGCAGACTTCTTAAAAACCAGTTAAACATTACTGGAGTCAATGCAGTCCCATTGCAGAACAGAGAGAGGACAGTTGATGGGGCATGGGGCATGGCCAGGAGCAGTAGCTTAGAGGAATCAGGAGTAGGGGTGAAGTTTGGGAGGGTGGCCCGGCTGTGTCACTGCTGATCTTACAAATCAGCAAGGTTCCTCCGGCTCATTTGGGAACTGTAGTAAATGATCCAGTGAGTGCACACAACTAAAGAGACTTTTTTAGCAATATAGCCATGTCTGATTTAATTATTTTAGTTACTGGACTTTTGTCTCACTTCTAGGTGAGAGATTAGCCAATTATTTTAGTTACTGGAATTTTGTCTTACTTCTTGGTTTAAGCCTCTGTAAAGTGGCATAACTGTTTCCCTGCTGTGGTGAGGAGTGGGGCGGGGAGAGCCTGTGGCACCTGCTGGGGCGTGTGGGTGGCCTTGGAGCCACAGGGCTGCCTGTATGACGTTAGGTTTCCCTGAAAATTGTCTGAGCAGTCCCCTAGAACCAGATAGAGCAATAAAACTATGACGTGGATTCCAACCCATTACATTTATCCTTTAATTAGTCTTCACAGCCATTCGAACACTCCAAACATAGAATTAGTCATTTTTAGTTTTAAAGAAGAACCCTTCAGCCTCCCACTGGCACAGCTTAACAACAATGGTGCTGCTCTGGGATTTCTAATTATAAACTTTGAGGACCATGCTGTCCCTTGCCTTCAAAAGAACTGCTATTTGCTGCAGCAGCTGCAAAGGGAACAAGGCATTGCTCGTCCAAATGCTGGCTGGCATAGCCGCCAGGGTCGCGTCCACAGATGGGCGCGAGAGGGACTGGCACGTCCACAGCCCAGGGACTTACAGGGCCAGAGGCTCGGCACGAAAGCTCCCCGACTGCTTTTCTGCAAGGTCGCCTAGAGCCCCGCCGGCTTCCCTTCCCGAGGGGCCAGGCATGGACACTGCTTGCAGTTGATGGATGCCCGGCTTGGGAACCCTGAGGCCAAGTGCTCCGAGGAGTGGGGAGATGCCTTTGTGCGTGAGATGTGGCTACACTTGTACAGGGACCCTGGGAGACCCCTAGGAAAATCCTAAAGTCCTCTCAGCCTCAGGCACAAGCCCCACAGCCCTAGAGACAGCTATTTCAGATTGGGGGAGCCATCGCTTCACCCTGTCGTGAGGTTGCCAGTCAGCGTCTGCTGACAGCTCTTGTTATAGTCTGCTCCCTTTTCTCCCCGCTAAGGAACTTTTTCTTTGTTCCTTTTAAATTTTTCTCTTTTCCTGGAAGACCTGGGAGTGGGACCAGCCAGACTGGTCCCATTTTCTGCAGGGGGAGGGGAGGACAAGGATGTTCTCCCCCTACCCTGTCCATTTCCTTTTCTAAGATTTGATGATGTTTTGCAAATAATTAGTTAGAATTCTTGCAGTGTCTTTTGCCCTTCATCAGCCATGGAGAGAGATCACCGAAGTGCCCAGGGCAATGAACTGGGGTATGTGCGTTTCTGTCTGGCATCAGGGAAGCTCTGTGTCCCCACCCACCCCGACCAGCCCCCCTGTGTCCTTAGATGGCTCCTCAGAGAAGTGGCTGCCTTCCTCTCCTCTCTAAAGCATCTTTTTGCTCTAGGGTTTCAGGAAACTGAGCTGGGGATGTGCCTGGTGCATGGGGACTTGGGGTCCTCCGTGCCAACTGGCCTCACCCTGGACCTAGCCCAGCTCCCCTCAGCTGCAGCCGGGCCTCAAGAGTGTATTGATGAAATGCCACCCTTGGGCTCTTACGAGGGGAGACATCAGTGTCCTTCCAGGCCACCCAACTTAACTTATTCTGCAGGAAGCCTGAGTACACAGATCTGGTCCTCCAGACACAGCTGGCCCTTGGGTGGGTCAACTGGCTGTGCTATTGCTCAGATAGGACTTTTACTCAGCCTTAGGAGACCTAATGACCCCAAGTTCTAGACTAAGATGAAGATAAATTTTGTGTCTCAGACAGTTTTAAGAATGAGTCCTCGGCAGTGCTGTTGTTGTACTTGTCATTGTTGTTTAGCTGGCCCGGGCTGGGTTCCAACCCACTAGCCCTGGTGCATGTGGCCGGTGCCCTGATCACTGAGCTATGGCTGAGAGCCTGGAGTAGGGGGGTCTTAATTGGTATTTTATTAAATGAATAAGAATATTTAAGAAGTCTTGACACTTTTAAAACATTTTCTCTATCTTGTTCTAACACTGAATCTTCACATTGCTTTCTCACCAATGTCGTTTTCTTTCCACGTGTTTCATTAGCAGATGCCCGGACGTTGTGCTGACTCGGGGTCTGCAGGAGGCCGGAGCCTCCTGTGCAGAGGGTGAAGGCCCTGAGGACGGCCCACAGGTGTGTGGGGGAGAGAAACCGCCCATAGCGGCATCTGGGTGGGGAGGGGCTGCCCACAGCTGCTTACCTGAGAGCCAGGGAGGGCGAGGGGCACCCGGGAGAAAGGCACAGGCTTATGTTTGTTGGTGCCCACTTTACTAGTGTAACTTCAATTATACCTGGTTACTTCATTCACTTGGTTCAGAACGAAATAATTTACAAACTGTGTGCAATGAACCCCCGGTCCTCCAGCCATCTGGATTTGCTTGGAGAAGGGCAGCCTCATCAGCTCCTGGAGGGTAGGGGCTTTTTTACTCAGTTCTGCTGTTTAGAACAGGATACCTGACACTGGGCAACTTATTATAAAAAGGAGTTTATTTCTTACTCCTCCTTACAAGGAGGCTAAGAAGTCTAAGGTGGGGGGACCACACCCAGTGAGGGTCTTCTTGCTGGTGGGGCTCTCTGAGGAGGGGTCAGATGTCACATGGCCGAGTCACTGGCTCTGGGGTCTCCTCTTCTTGTGAAGCCCCCAGTTGCACCCTCGTGACAGCCCTTACCCCATGAACAAATTAATGCATCACAGGGCAGAGCTCTCACGGTCTGCCTCTCATTACTTCCATGTTGCAGATTAAGTTTGGAGCCATGGCAGGGTCCTATCGGAGACACCCTCTATTTTGCAGTGCACGTCAAAAGAAGTAATACAGGGTGTCCATAAAGTTCCTGTGTGAGTTAAAATATTGCACACAAACTTTATGGACACCCTGTATATCCTCAAGCACATTGTGTAAGTATTTAAGAGTTTCTCATTCTTTCTTACTTGGTGTATTATCGATACCAGAATTTCACTGTTCAGTAAGTCCTTGGTCTTGGGGATTCGAGGAATGAATCCACAGACCACAGATCATAGGCAAGACAGGATTTTTTATTAGAAGTTAGAAAGAAATGGAGAAGAAGTAAAAGGCACCAGAGCTTCTGGCGGGGAAAAAGAACTAACCAGGGAATCTCTACATGGGCTCTTTATCTAGGGGTATTAGGTCTTGAGAATTACACTTGGCCAGGACCTGGCAAATGGAAAGATGTCTTCATCCTTAATGAGTGTTATTGACAAAGGAATGAATGCCGTCCCTTTAGCTCAGGGCAAAGGAGGAACTGTTGACAGGGTGTTCCCTTCATGAACTTGCCCAAGCCTAGGAAAACTGGAGTCCCCTGTCCAGCTTTGAATGGAAGTGGGGGACCCCATATCATTATTATAATTTTCTCTCTATATATGTATACATATGTGTGTGTGTGTTTTTTATATTTACCTAGTTCCCTATTGAAGGACATTTAAAGCATTTCTAAACAACATATAATGGTCATATAACTTGTATTACTGATTTCACACATTTGCACTATTTCTGAGTTGTTTCTAATTTTAGAAAAATTTTAGGCAGGGGCTCAGCCTGTAATTCCTTCACTCTAGGAGGCCAAGGCAGGTGGATTGCTTGAGCTCAGGATCTTGAGCAAGAAGGACACCTGTCTCTACCAGATATAGAAAGACTAGCAGGGCATTTTGGTGGGCGCCTATAGTCCTAGCTACTCAGGGGTTGAGGGTTGAGGATCATTTGAACCCAGGAGTTAGAGTTGCTGTGAACTATGATACCAGGGCACTCTACTTAGGAGAACAGAGTGAGACTCCATCTCAAAAGGAAAAAAAAAATTAGTTGTGTTTTCTAAGATCTGCTCCTTTTAAATTAGGCTATAATTTACATGCAAACAAATTCAAGCTTTATGTGGTTTTATACTGTGTTTGCATTTCTGCTTATTACTCTTTAGCCATTTGTGAAGCATTTGTTTCGAGCCTTTTGCCCATTAAAGAAATTATTACTCTAATCAAGGCACAGTTGATCCACAATGCAGAGGATTTATTTAGAGTGTACAATCCCATATGCTTTGACACTGTGTGTGCCTGTGAGATCACTTCGACAGTCAAGGCATAGGACATTCTCATGACCCCAGAGGTCCCCCTGCCCTTTGAAGACCCCCTGTCTGCTCTCGCCCCACAGGATGCTTGTTCCACTTGATGTCACTGTACACTAGCTTGCATTTTCTAGAATTTCAGAAGTGACCCAGATTTCAAAAGCAATCACACAGTTTGAAGTATTTTGTGCCTGGCTGATTTTACTCAGTGCAGAGATTTTGGTCGCTGCGCTGGGAGGAGCGTGCTCCTCGTCTTTGCTGCATTACATCACCGTAGGTTGTACCGCCTTCGGTGTCTTCATTTGCCACTTGGTGATACACTTCTCTGAACAGTGTTTGATTTTTATCTTCCCATACTCTAAAAACATAGCATAGCAGTACCCTTCCCTGGCGCTTCGGGGTTAGACAATTTTCCACTGGGAAGCACCCTGGGGAAGGGCTGTGACCACAGCGTGCTGGGCACAGTGGGCAGAAGGCTCAGGAGCCTGTGTCCTGCTGTTTCCTCACCACGATGAAACCTGAGTGAAATGAAACAATAGAAGGTCTGTTCTTCATGGATATCATTTTGTAATCAAAGAGATTTGATTGATAAAGAATACAAGTCACTTGGAAGCGGTGCCTGCGGCTCAACGGAGTAGGGTACTGACCCCACATCCTGGAATTGGCTGGGTTCAAACCCAGGCCTGGCCAAAAAGTGTAAAACAAACAACAACAAAAAAAGAATACAAGTCACTTGGAATTTACCAGAAGAATGCATCTCTTGCTTATACCCCATTTTACATGAAAAATATGACATTAGTAAATTAACATTGGAGATCAATTTGTTTTCAGTATGGAGGTGGAAGGACAGTTTTTCAGACTTTTTGGGAAATTATGGGGAGACTATTAATGAAATTATACAGTCTATTTCTTACAACAATACTAATAAAATCACTTAAAATGATTAACTCTAGGTAAAAAGAAAATCATAGAGATGTCAGAATTTACAATTTAATAAAGATTTTTAAAACTGCAGCTATAGGCTCGCGCCTGTGGCTCAACGGGCTAAGGCGCCAGCCATGTACACCTGAGCTGGCAGGTTCGAATCCAGCCCAGGGCCGCCAAACAACAATGGTGGCTGCAACCAAAAAAAAGAAAAAAAAAATGGTCGGGTGTTGTGGTGGGCGCCTGTAGTCCCAGCTACTTGGAAGGCAGAGGCAGGAGATTCACTTGAGCCCAAGAATTGGAGGTTGCTGTGAGCTGTGATGCCACAGCACTATACCAAGGGTAACAGCTTGAGACTCTGTCTCAAAAAATAAATAAATAAATAAATAAAAGTGCAGCTATAATACAACACTAATTACCAACCTAACAAGATCCTTACTATTTTTAATTATTTATATATAAAAATTATGGTAAGGGTTTAAAGTAAGGCATTTACTACTCATCTGAGATGGGATTATGAGAAAAGTGAACACTATATATTAAAAACTACAATGGGACAGAGCTGTGGAGAATGGTAACTAGATATGATCAAAACAAAATTATAAGTGATAGTGAAGTGTGAAACAAAATAAATGAACATAAAATGTGAACAAATAAATAGCAGTAAAACAAATAGAGATAAAAAATTTTCCTTTCTTGGGAATCAGAGAAAAAAAAGTTAAACAGTGGTTTGTTGTTCATATATATAAATGCTGATGAGGCTGAAACTGCACGTTTATTTCCTGCTGGTAGCTTTGCCTGTTTTTGAAAGCAATATGGTAAAAACTTCAGGATCCACAAAAATGTTATGCCCTTGGGCCCACTGCATCTGTTCATAAAGCAACAAATTCACTTTGTAGCAGAAGTCCAAATACTGCCTCCCAAGGTGAAGGACAAGTTTGTAAACACACCTGAGCCTGCCCTCTGCCACTATGCCCTCGTAGGAATCCACACCTCTGTGCAGAAAAAGGACCTGCCTCTGAGAGCTGCAGACTGGGGGCTTTGTGCTTGGGGGACGCCTCCATCTCCAGATTTCAGTAAAGCTGGCTCACAGCTCCTTCCTGAAGGTTGATAAACGAGAGGAGTTTGAATAGTCTGAAAGTCCTGCAGAAACTCTAAAGGACCCAACGAAAGAAATGGGGGCATTTATGAGGTTCAGCGACTCTGGCTGCTGTAGTCTGAAGGTTTGTGTCCTCTACCCCACCCCCCTGGAAGTTCGCACGTTGAAATCCTAACCTCCTGCCCCCCTAAACCACCCCGGCTCCCCCCACCCCAAAGGTGGTGGCATTTGTAGGGAGGGGCTTGGGAAGTGATTAGGTCATGAGGGGTTTCATGAATGGGATCAGTGCCCTTGTAATAGGGACCTCAGAGAGAGCCTGCTCCTTCCCTCTGTGAGGGTATGGGGAGAGGATGGCCATCCCTGAACCAGGAAGTGCACTTTCACAAGAGCCAAGCTTGCCAGAGCCTTGGCCTTGGACTTGCACCTGCAGAGCTGTGAGAAACACTGCACGCCCCTCCGTCTGTGCTGGTCTGTCACTGCAGTGTGCACGGACACCACTTCTGGCTCTAGATGGCAGCTCATGGAGGCAGCTGCTGGGTGTGCCTCTGCTGGGGGCTGTGGTGGCCATTCTCCAGCGTGGGCAGAGTACAAAAAGAGGCAACTGCAAAATCCTGGCATCTTCTGCAGCCATCATGGACTGGAAGTGCCTCCCCCACAGGCAGGGTTCTGTGCTAGCTTAAATGGTTTTAGTTACAAGTAATAAATCTACTCTTAGCTAAGAGACTTGGCATTATTACTTTGCTTTTGGTATACCCATAAAGTAGAAGAATTAATCTGTATGATCTGGAAGGGAGATAATAAGACAAAGACTGCTTAGATAGAGCTCCTTAATATCCAGGAAGGAAATACAAAGGGGACCTCCCACGGTCCCACAGTCCTCCAGGACTCTGAAGGACTCTGACCCCAGAGAACACACATGTGCGTATTCAGTGACACATTTTCTATAACATCAAGGAAGTACGAATAACCTTTCAGCCCATCATAGAGGGAAGGATTTCATAGATAAAAGAATAGCAATATTTTGTAATGTAACATAATGTTGCCAATATAAATCATAGTCATTATGGATACTGTAGAAAATGAGGCATTGCAAAATCTCAATGGTAAGTTAAAAATAGAAACATACATGGTAATCTGGATGCAATGATTGCAATAATGTAGAAGTAAAAGTTACCCTCTTGGATGATAACTTGAAAATATTTAAGTTTGTTAGGGCAGAGAAACAAAGATCCTCAGACCAGTGTTAGATACCCCTAAAACGTCATGCTTTGTTCGTTTCTCAGTACTGGACTGAGATCTCCTGTCATTGTTGCTCCGCACATCTGAATAAAGTGTCCGTTTGGAATGGGTGTTGTGGCAATAAAAACCACTTTCGTTTCTCAAAAATAATTTAAAATATTTATTTCTAGCTTGTAGAGTATGTTGGGTTAATAATTGACATAGAGATAAATTTTATCAGAATTATTTGTTCATCTCTCTTTGTTGTTACTTTGCTTTAAGTTAAAAGATCAGTTTCCAGAACAGCAAAAACCAATTTAATGAGTACTAAAGAGGAAGTGGGTAGAAAGATAATAGGGAGTTTACCATGACAGCTGAAATTTGGAGCAAATGAATTCAGGTATTGGTAAAAATACTTCTCTATTTGGAAGTAGAGAAGCACCTGAGGCAATGACAAAAACAAAAAAAGACTACTGTATACTTTAGTCACAAATGATCAACCGGGAAAGTCCAACACAAATAGGAAATTTTCAAAATTTTTTCATAAGGAAGTTCCAGGCTTTTATATTAGTAAATTTATAAGTAATTGTTTTGGTGTTTTTATTAATGATTTTTAATATTGGTGTAGAAGCATACATTCTTTCCCAGCTTCACTAAAATTTACCATCTACGGTATTATCAAACACTTGTTTTTACTGCAGCAAATGTAAAAAGAACTATTTAAGTATTCCTTTCTATTAGATGTTTTACACTTCTTAGCTGTTTGGTTTAATAAGAAAACAGAAAAACTAAATCCTACCTACCAAACAGGTAGGATTAGAAGGTCAGGACTCTTTCATTTGCAAAAGAAGAAACCAACAGAGAACAAACAAAAAAACCTAGAACTCTAGGTGATTTAAGCCAAAAAAGAGAATTTACAGGCTCCATTTCTGGAAAGTCTAGAGCAGTCATTTTCACCGGTGTGGGCATGGTACTATGCTGTGAAAAATGTTAAAGATCATTGATTAAATTATTTTCAAAAGAAGTTCAAAGCACCTTAAGTATATTCTTTTTTTTTTTTGAGCAACATAATTTAAGTGTGCAGTAGAGGTTTAGCTACAGGTTCAAGTGTGTCATGAGATAAAAAAAGGTTTAAAACACCAGCCTAGAAAGAGATATGGATGGTACAGCCTGGGGGCAAAGATGGCCCTGCTGGACGCATGGTCAGGGGCTGAAAATGGCTTTTACATTTGTAAAATAGGTGGGGAGGAGCCGACAGAAGAACAGTATTTCAGGACACGTAAAAGTTATTGAAATTCTAATTTCAGTGTCCATTAGTGAAGCTTTATTAGTCACACATCTTCCATGGTGGCTTCCATGGTGGCTTCCGTGCTGGGAGGCTGAGTGGCCGTGACAGGACCGGCAAGGCCACAGAGGCTGACCTGTTTACTAGCTGGCTCTTTATGGAAGAGTCTGTGGCCCTGCCCCAGAAGCACACCTGGTGTCAGCTCTCAGACCATGTCCACCAGTGCTCTCTCCCCCTCTCCTCCCACTGCTTTTCTGGGTGTTGGCCCATTTTCACCCCAGGAGGACAAGAGGCAGCAAGCCGTCACCTGTGCTGGGCCGAGGAAGAGAGGCGGCTTCTCTGCCCACTCACTCAGTGTCCCAGGCTGTACTCTTGGGTCGCTTGCCCACCCCTGGCCCTGAGGGTGCTGGTCAGTCCTGCCCAGCCACACGACTTGACTAGGAGTCAACACAGAGGCTGGACTGTGCAGGGACGCGGAGACTTCATCAAAAACTTGGAGGTTTATGGTCAGTGGGCTAGTGCAGCTGGATTTGTGTTTTTAAAAGATGTCTCCGGTGGCAACATGGAGAATCAATTGAAGAGCCCCAAGAGTAGAGGTGGAGAGACAAGTTACAAGTGGTGCCGAAAAAATAAGGGTAGTTTATTTAACTAGGAGGTGGCTAGCAAGAAAGAGATACAGAGTCTAGAGATGCGCAGACGCTTATGCTGATGGGTCGGCCCTTGAGGACCGAGGTGCGGGAGAGCGCAGGCTGCAGTCAGAGCTCTGGCCTGCTCAGGGGTAGAAGGGCTCGTTCTTCAAGTTGGTACCACTGAAGAAAAATGAAGACCAACAAGATGAGTTTGTATCTGAAATCTTTACTTTCATACTTTCCCTGAAAGATTCAAGTAGCAATGTGAAGCCGACAATAGAAGTCAAGCCTAAAGTTTGGAGGTGTAGCGTAGGATGGGAAATTAAATTATGAAGAGTCATCCACCTGTCAGTAATACTTAAAGTGATGGGAATGGATAGGTTTACAGAGAAAGATATTGAGAGAAGGGGGCAGGGAGGGAGATGAAGGAGGAGATAGAGAGAGAGAGAGAGAGAGAGAGAGAGAGAGACTGAAAAAAGGAGATCTGACCTTGATCTTGGACCCCCACCTCCATCACTGAGCTGGGGGAGGATGAGGTGGCACCTGAGACAGAGACAAGCAGATGGAGGTGAGAAGAGACCAGGAAGCCAAGTGTAAACAGTGATTCACACAGGAGGAAATGCTTGCAATGCCAAGTGCTCTGGGAAGCCAGGCATGATAAGGATGAAATCTCACCCATTGGATTTGGTGATGTCAATGTTGAAGTCATTGGTGACCTTAGCGAGCAAGAGCTGTTTGGGGAAAGTTTGGGGGTGGAAGCCCAATTTCAGTGGGCTGAAGAGTGACTCAGATCCTGTTTTTATAGGACGCCTGTCTTTTGATTCTATCTTTTTATAATCCCACGTCTGCCCTTTGAACCTGGTCTCCCTGTTTTGACTCCCAAAGACTTGACTCAGCCCCAGTCTACGAGGCCTTCTTCTCCTGCTAATTAGTCCCTTTGGAGCCCAGTTCCTGGTTCTGGCCCGTCCAGCACCGCAGATAGCACATGAGCTATTCCTTAAGTGAAGGTAATTGAAACTTTATCCATCCAAGTAATGAAATATGGACTCAGGCTTGAATCCAGGCTCACCACTAATTGTATAAAATTGGAAAGTTGCTTAACTTGAGTGTCTTCCTCAGTGAAGTGAGGACTAATCGTACAGGGTTAAAGCTCCTGGTTCACAATGCCTGCTCAATAAACGGTGCTTACCTCTCTTCACCTGTTCTGTCTTTCCAAGAAATGAACATGCTTTAAACCATTTTCTGTGGAGCATTCCTGTATTTAAATATGTGTTTATAAGGTGATAAATTTTAATCACGGAATATAGGCATAAATGCTTCCCTGGTGATATTTCCTTATTCACCCAGCATTTACTTGTTACCCACATGTTATGTGTGGAGCACATGGCTGGGATTCGGGCATTCAGTAATGAGCAGGAAGGAACCAACCCTTTGTCACATAAGCTTACAATGTAGTGGAGGAGGCAGATGGATGTAAAAAGTGCAGAGTTATATATAACATATTATCAACTATGATAAGTGCTGGGAAGGAAACACCACAGGTGCTGGGAAACAGAGTGATGGCCCAGAAATGCTTCACGTGAAGTTGGGGAAGGAGGCTTTCCTGGGCACTTGATGTGTCAGTTGTCATCTGAAGGGCCTGCAGGGCCCATGGGCACCATCATTCCTAACGTTCATGGGTTAACTGGGTTGTAACGTGGAGATTCTCTGAGAAACTGCTGAGAAATAGCCCCTCACCTGAACCTGCATGTAAGTAAGTGGCTATGCATTTATTAACTTGCAGTTTTTCTTTCTTCTTTATTATCTGCCGGGTGATCAAGTCAACCACCTTTCAAACCCTTGCTATGTCCAATCTATGTGTAGGCTGAGCAGGCTTCCCGCCACACTGGTGGAGTTACACGAGGAGGGAAGGCCACTGGCTAAAGATGAGGTCCCCAAGAACCTACAGGTCAGAGGCCGAACTCTGCCTTCTCTCACTCAGCTTCTCAGGGGCCAGTTTTGCCCCCTGGTTCTTGGCTTAAGTTCTGGACAAGTGTGGTTCTAAGTAAGTGACCTCTGAGCAAACAAGGCGTTGCATGCAATCCTAAGCAATTGTGACACATGTTATCTTGACAAACAAGGTGACCAGTTGAATCTGTGGAGAGTCCTGGTGTGCCTGGGACTCACCGTAAACATGGGAGGGCCTTGGGCACACGAACTGACCCTTCTCTATCTGATTTTGTGGTTTGCTGTCTCTTGCGGATGGCTACTGCCTCTCCCGTGGTAAGGCATTCCCTCCCAACCCCAGGTAGGATCTCTCTTTGCCACCTTCTAGACACATAGCCTCACCTGGGACAATTGCATTTGGAGTAAAAGGAAAGAGAGTGGAAAAAATGAGAGTGTCTCATCTCCTGAGTCACATTCATGGCTGCTGAGTAAGAGCTGTTGTAGAGACTCAGAGGTATTTACCATCTATTTGAACTTGAGCTTGACCAGGCACATAGAAAAGGGAGGAGAAGAAGAGTGCTTTTATAGCAACTTCTCTTCCACAAGTCTGCACAGTTTGGGCTGAAATTAACTTTCATTTTTTACAAGAGAGCTTGATGATGTGTGGGTAAAAAGATGAGAAAGTCCTAAAGTGAGAGAGTTGAGAATTACTGTGTTCCTCCCTCCTTTGTTACAACATCTCCCATATAGGAGAATTTGTTTCTATCCTTATAGAGCAGCGGTTCTCTCTCTGTGGGTCACGGCCCCTTTTTAACAATGAAAACACACTGCGGCATTAGGAAGGTTGAGAACCACTGTTACCGAGTGTGTCTTCAACTCTAAAATGCTTCAGGTGGCCCCAGCCCTGGCCTGTTAGGATAAGGGAGAACCAAGAAGAAGTTATATTTTGAGACCACTCTGGTCCTTCTATTGAAATGCTCCTTCCAGTTCAGGAGAGTTATAGAATATTGTCAGGCCCAAAGGTGCTCTGGGGAGCTGGTGGACATGTTTGCTTCTGTTAGCAGGTTCTGTGTCGGAGTTCAAGGCAGAAATGGAGTATTTACACAGAACACACTGCATGAAACTTTCCAAATCCTCCTAGCAGGCCCTGAGAAAAGGTGAGGGGCCGACAGAGCCCCAAAGAGCCAACCCCAGTGGAAACTAATTTCTGTGACAAGTGACTGGCTGGCAGTGATGTCACAGAAACCCTGCAGAACAGTCAGCAGGACCGGAGCCCTTGAGCCCCTGGGGGACTTGGAGCAAACCACAGAACCTATTTGGGGCCTAATTCCCTCTTTTTAAAAAGGAGTTTGTATGCTAACAACTATAAGAGACAATTTCAGCTTGGAAATGTTTTTGTGGGTAAATAGGCATTTTTAAGGTCAGCATATAATCCACAGTGATCCTGTGAAAGTCCTAAAAATATACTTTGATGTTTTACACAGGGATGCTGTGGTCACAAGGAGAAACTGCACTTCTCCCACAGAAGAGTGGGTGGCTTGGAGGGGACAGTGCACAAAACTTTGTTAGTGTTATGTTTATAATTGACAGCATTTCATGCATTTCATGTAAATCATAACATACCCAAAATTGATGACAACTTTGAACACAAGTCCTCTTCATATATAAGGAAAAGGCTGAAAAAAAATGAAGTCTTAATAAAACATGGGTGTATTTGGATGACAGAGCTAAGTAGTGATTTTTTTTCTTTTTTCTGTCTTTTTGCATTTTTATGCTTTTCTTTAGTGTTTACTATTTTATGATCAATAATAAACACTAGTTTACTAAGTACTTAACACTAGTTTACTAGTTACTTAGGTACCAGGTAAATTTCATTTCAGAAATGAAATTTCATTCCACTAACAATAATAGTGGCAAAATTATTAAGGCATTCTGAACATTTTATGATTTTTTTTTTTTTGAGACAGAGTGTCACTATTTTGCCCTGGGTAGAGTGCGGTGATATCACAGCTCACAGTACCTCAAACTCTTAGGCTTAAACGATTGTCTTGCCTCAGCCTCCCCTGTAGCCGGGACTACAGGTGCCACAATGCCCAGCTATTTTTTGTTGTTACAGTTGTCGTTGTTGTTTAGCTGGCCCAGGCCGGGTTTGAACCTGCCAGCCTCGGTGCATGTGGCCGGCTCCCTAACCACTGTGCTATGGGCGCTGAGCCCATTTTATGAATCTTAACAAAAGTTTTACATTTATCCTTAAAAATTTACCTGAGATATTTATTTTCTATATGAAAAGTTGCTTTTAATTTAAAGAAAAACTCTGAGGCACAACAGAAGGGGCAATCAGTCTTGTAGTCTTCCTGGAATTATTAAAGTTTAGTTGACTTGTTTGAATTTCATAGTCACAGGGGTAACAGAGAAAATTAGGAAAACTCCTTTATTTAACAGAATTTAGGAAACATCAGCTATCTGAAAAAGAAATACCCAAAGTCAGCAAGTTCAGCATTTGAAATGATCTGCTGGAATTTTGACCTCAGACATTCCACGTGTCAGTTTCTTTCCATGGATGAGAAACTCGAAAGAGAACTCATATTTCTAGCAATGAAAGAATCATTAAACCCTCATGTTGGTTTGAAATGCTTCATTTTTGGTATTTACATTGGTTCTTATTCAACACTTCTCTCACTCTAAATTCAAATACATCTGTTCTTGTTCTTCTATTTTTAGCTCTCACCCCTTTCTCTGGCTCTGCCCTCTACTGAAATTTGAAGATCAGATTTCATTTCAGTTCTTGATCACTAGGAAGGCCCCACTGAGAACTTCTTGCTTCCTGGTTTTCTGGTGGGAAAATGTTTTTCTCCCTTTTTGAGGACTTGTATGTTGAAAACAACATCTACCCTCCCCCCTGGGATGTCAGAGTCCCTATCTGCGGGGAGGGGCCCTTGTCTTCTGACAGTGACAGCGGCAGGACTGGCAGAGGCCCGCCAGTGGTGGGAGCGCTGGTGATGGGTGTGAGGGGAGCTGTGTCAAGAAGCCTCTTGGGCTCCCATCCACTGGCTCCTGGCCGTCTGCGCTTGCTACTGGCAGTTGCAGCCAATTCACAAACCCTCCTCCTTGGTTCCTCTAGCTCCCAGCAGCAGAAATCTCCAGAAGTGTCTCTGATCTCAAATGCTCCAATGGGAAAGGCTCGCAGCTACCGCGATCAGAACATCACGGTGTTCCCCAGGCACCCTGATTTCCATAAGGGCTTCAGGGCTCCATGCTACTCAGAAGGAGGCCTAGCCCACATGGGCCCTGTGGTGATGGGCACCCTGATGCCACCTTCTTCTGAAGGAACAATCATTTGTTCAATCATTAACTCACTCTTCCATTCAACAATCATTGATCTTGGGTCCAGACACTCGCTGAGTGGTTGGGATTTCCAAAGAAACTTAAAAATTGGCTGGCTGGGTGCAGTAGCTCATGCCTATAATCCCAGCATTCTGGGAGGCTGAGGCAGGTGAATTGCTTGAGCTCAGGAGTTGGAAATCAAGACCGCCATCTCTAAAATACAGTTAGGTGTGTGGCAGGTGCCTGCAGGCCCTGCTACCTGGGAGGCTGAGGCAAGAGAATCACTTGACCCCAAGTTTGAGGTTGCTGTGAGCTATGATGCCAGGGTACTCTACCTAGGGCACAGAGTAAGACTCTGGCTAAAAAATAAAAAGAAAAATTGGCAGAATTTCTGAGGAATATGCTAGTATGGAAGATCTGAATTAAAAACAAGACAAAGCAAAACAATTATATTGATCTGGCAATAGCAGAAAAGTGTTTAGACAAACCACAGAGCACAGAGGAAGCAGAGGCTAACTCTGCTCCCGAGCTCCCTCAGCCTGCATGGAGGAAGCAGAGCTCAGGCCTGTGTTTGCAGGGGGTGTGGGAGAGAGGGTCTGCGTGCACACAGGCACAGGGGTAGCTCCCAGGAGCAAGGACTTTGCTGGGGACAATGCTCGAGAGAAAGGTGGGGATGCTGTGCTGGGCATTGTATCTCCCGTGCTAAGAAATTCATCAAATTCTTTTTTTTTTTTTTTTTTCAGTTTTTGGCTGGGACCAGGTTTGAACACACTACCTCCCATATATGGGGCTGGCGCCCTACTCCTTGAGCCACAGGTGCCACATCAAATTCTTTGGGTGCTGCCACTATAAGAAAGAAGAAGTATTTACTCTAACTCTAAAAGCCAACTCCGGCAGATAATTCCTTGGTTGTGTGGAGGGTGAGGTGGCAGAAGGAATGCCTGAAATGAGTATATGATGGTCTCAACTACATTGAAATAGTTGTGCAGTTTTGGAAGTCCTGGAAAAATGTCCTCCCACCCACTCCCACCCCCCGCCCAAGGCCACATTCTCTCAGAGAAGCAGGGTCTCCAGGGTGTGATGAGGGGGATATCCAGGTGACATGGGCTTGTTCTTGAGCGTGTCTGAGATGCTTCTTTTGGCTTCCCTGAACTATTTAGGCAAGTATGAGGAGGGCTGTGTATGTAGCTGAGGCCCCACATGAGATAAGGAACCACTAGAGTCTGATTTTTAATTCTATCTGCTGGTTGCTAAACATTCAGGGGATGGAGGCACTTTCGTTCTGAGGATTAGAAATAATGTAAAGTGTTTGTCACACAGTAGAGTCTTACTTTCCTCATGTAAGATATTATTTCCTACTGATAAAGAAAGTAAAACTCAGATTGAGTAACTGTCCCCGCAGCACAGCACAGCTGTCACTAGAGAATCTTAGCATCTTGGCTTAATCTCTAGTTATACCCTACATGACAGGTCATTCATTATGAATTTCTACTGGGAGCCAGAAGATGCTTGTGATGATGAAATTCAAATATTGTTCTTTAGTGAACAGACACAGCAAGTTTCTATAATAATACTAGTAGTATAAAAATGTGGTTTCCAACAACCAGTCACTCTAGGGTATGACAGGTCCCTGTTTACTTACAAAACCATAAAATGAAATAAAACAGAAGCATATAAATTCCCAAACCCGGGACAAACACATGTACATACATGCACCAGGAAATGCAACATGAGGTTTTCATCAACCCTCCCAGCTGTGGGACGTGTATTCTGAGTTAAATACTCTGCAAACATTACCACATCTGGTCTTCAAAATGACATTGCTTTTATGCGGCACATGGACAATTTCGCAATTATATGTTACTTGTGGATTATTAGTTTGTGAAAGTGGTTCAAATCATATTTTCATTGTTATAAAAATGAAATTAGGTGCCCACATGTGTGATATGTTGTTCCAGACACTGGTGAAGAAGCTGAAACTGAGGGAGGCACCTCCAGTGAGTAGCCTACAGGCCACAGTTGTGTCTGGCCAATATTCCACTAGACGATTAAGTGACAAAAGGAACAACAGTGAGATTAGCAGAATTAAAGGCTTCACGCCCACAATCTAGTAGGGATATGTTAATGTATTCTTCCCTCAGAATTAATTAATTAATTAATTAATTTATTTATTTTTTGTAGAGACAGAGTCTCACTTTATCGCCCTGGGTAGAGTGCCGTGGTGTCACACTGCTCACAGCAACCTTCAGCTCTTGGGCTTAAGAGATTCTCTTGCCTCAGCCTCCCTAGTAGCTGGGACTACAGGTGCCCGCCACAGCGCCCGGCTATTTTTTTGTTTTGCAGTTCGGCCGAGGCCGGGCTTGAACCCGCCACCTTCGGTATATAGGGCCGGCACCCTACTCGCTGAGCCACAGGAGCCGCCCTGCATCTTCTTAATATAACTATATTCCATAAAATATTTACAATAATGGAGTTGTTTCTTAAACATTTCATAGATGAGGAAAATAAGGCCCAGATCAGTAAAATAACTTAAAGCAGATCTTGAGAACTAAGTTTCCACACTCATAAATTATTTCTACCATATATTAATTTTCCTTAAGAATGAAGTAAAAGGAAAAGTAGAAGTTCACATCTATAATGTAATCATTATTTCATATTGGGAATTTATAGTTTGCTTATTAATATTTGTACAATCCCTCTAATATTTTTGATTTTCAAATTGACCACTTGCCAGTGTATTAGTTTATTGGAATTTGAAACAGATTCTAAATTATTTCCAGATGTATTTTAATCCTATTCTGGAAACCTGGAAATTAATAACAATTTTTAAGTAATTGTCTATAGGAAATAAGGTATAGGTATATATGCAAATAAATAATAATAATACAAATCTAGAGTATAATGCTTATAATTGCTAGAGTTCTAAATAATAGAATTTAAATTATATCCACATCCAATTTTGTATGGTTTTGTTCTTAGGTTAATAGGAATATTTGAATATTATCATCTCATAAAAAATGTGTATCTTAAAGATTTTGCTATTCTAAACTTTTTGAATGGATTTTTTTTTGTTCATTATTTGAAGGATCTTGCAGACAAAAACCAATAGGGTGTTCCATAAATTATAAGTAAATGTAAGTATAAATATAGACTTTCATTGTGAATATGTAAGAACAGAACTTCTGAAAGGGAGCCAAGTCATAGGCTCCATGTTTGAGCCCCAAATCTGTCTCATGAGATTATAGAAGTCTCTGACCTAAAATACATTTCTATGATCTCATAATTCAAATGTCTATGATCTCTTTGCTTTTGAATTAGGAGTTTCAATTCAGAAACTCTCCAAGGCTTTCTCTGCCTTTATCTCTTTATATGTTTTATTTTATTTTATTAAATAATAAACACATAGATCATGTACACATTAACACATTTATGGGGTACAATGTACTGATTTCATATAGTAATAGGAATACTTATAGGTTAATATATACCTCATCTCATTTACTTAATGATCGTGTTAAGACCTCCCCCTACTCCAATCTCCCCCTCCTCCATCCTTCATCTTGGGCCATATGAAAGTGTGAGTGATTGTAAACTGGTTTCATAATAGTACTGAGTACATTGAATATTTTTTCTTCCATTCTTGAGATACTTTACTAAGTAGGATATGTTCCAACTCCATCCATGTAAATGTAAAAGAGGTAAAGTCTCCAATCTTTTCTTAAGACTGCTTAATATTCCATGGTATACATATAGTACAATTTATTAATCCATTCATGGGTCAATGGGCACTTGGGCTTCTTCCATGACTTGGCTATTATAAATTGAGTTGCAATGAACAATCTGGTGCAAATATCTTTGTTATAAAGTGATTTTTGATCTTTTGGATATAAACCTAGTAGAGGAATTGCAGAATCAAATGGCAAGTCTACTTTTAGATCTCTGAGTGTTCTCCATACTTCTTTCCAAAAGGGATGTATCAGCTTGCACTCCCACCAGTAGTGCAGAAGTGTTCCCTTTTCTCCAGATCCACACCAAAATCTGTAGTTATGTGAACCACTCTTATGGGAGTTAGATGATATCTCACAGTGGTTTTGATTTGCATTTCTCTGATGATTAAAGATGATGAGCATTTTTTCATGTGTCTATAGGCCATGAGCCTATCATCTTCAGAGAAGCTTCTATTCAAATTCCTTGCCCACAATGAAATGGGATTACTCATTATTTACTTATTAATAAGTTTGAGTTCTCTGTGCATTCTGGCTATTCAAATATATATGTTATTTTATTTTATTTTATTTTGAGACAGTTTCTTAAGCCCTGGGTAGAGTGCTGTGGTTTCACAGTTAACAGCAAGTCAAACTCTTGGGTTTAAATGATTCTCTCCCCTCAGCCTCCCAAGTATCTGGCACCACAGGCACCCACAATAATACCTAGCTATTTTTTGGCCTGTAGTTATCATTGTTATTTGGGGCGCCCAGCCTGAATTCAAACCCAACAGCTGCAGTGGATGTGGCTGAGCTGAGCTATAGGCACCGAACCTATCTCTTTGTTTTTGAGAAAATCCATAGAGGAACACCCAGAAGAGGGATGAACCCTGTGTGTTCTCAGCAGAGAAGAACTTGAGTTTAAGTTCTATTGTCATAACCAAATGTTGCAAAGATCATCTAATGTAAATTTTTCATGACCCTTTAAAAACTGGTATGTCAACTACTAGGTAAAATCTACACTTAACAAGTTTCAAAGAAAGTAGGCATGTTTGGTTAAGTGAAGACTTTTGCATTCCCTAATCTTCAATGAAATTTATGTTTTCTTTTTTTTAAATTAATGTTTTCTTAATCAAGCGTTCTGTTTTCTGGTGACTACAAAAGTTATATTAAACAATTCAAGTAAATTATGATAGCAGGAGAGAAAAAAAGATCATCCTATGGATAAAGAACTTCAAAATCTATGTCAGTTCTTATTTACCCCCTTTGGAAAGTATTGTCTTTTTTCCTCAGTTTTTCCGTTTTATCCATCAGTAAAATGGGGACAGCAACAATAACAACAACAGCAACAGAGAACACAGGGATAGACAGAAGATGTAGCCCGAAGGCAGATCTTGAGAGAGAATGGCTTGGTCAACAGCCTCATTGGATACTCAGGTGAAAGGCCTGAAATGATGAATAGCAAACTCCAAAACGGTAGATGCTGTCACCTCGTAGTGCTGGGAAAGACAAAGGTACAGAACAAAGGTAATGAGACGCACTATTGAGGCTCTCAAAAACAATGTTTTATATTATTTAAATCTTGTGACTCATGTATTAATTTTGGTCTATACATTACAGCACATACACATAGTATATAGACACAGTATCCACGTAGACTAAACACTTAGAACATACAGGAAAAAACACTTTACATATGACTAAGTATGAGATGTACAGGCATGTTAACACACACACCAATGAAACAAACTCTTCATGACTTTCTTAATGATACACATAGGCAAGGACCTCTGATCTTTGCTTTTCTCTTTAAATGTTTTTTTCCTGATGTTAATGGAAATCCACTAAATGATTTCAAAATCCCTTCATGTTTTACCACAGTAGTTCAAAAACAATATTGCATGTACGTTTATGAACCAAATGTTTTTCCCTCCTAAGTCACTTTTAGCTTATTATACTATTATAAGAAATAGATAACTTGGTATATTCTTCAAATTTCATTTCCTCTCTGCACCATCCTTGCTTCGAGAATCACGAGGACACTCTACCTCACTCACGTTTGTAAATAGTGCAGTGGGCTTGTCTTTCCCTCACTACTTGAAGATCTAGCTCTTAATAAATTAACAAATGCGCATGCTTCCTTCATTAGAGTATAATCCTCTTGGGACTTTATGCACCATGTTCAACTCCATTTGAATTCCTTTGGTGCTAACAAGATGATTTCCCTGTAAGCACTTCACAGATGTTTAATGAATTCTATTTTGGAGACAAGAAAAGAGCAAACAGTAAGTGATCATACAGATATTTCAAACATTTGGAAAATGAAAGAGAGAAATTGAAAACATCAGAATTAGGATTTCAACCCTATATCATTTCCATCCTTTCCAATTTTAAGCACCTATAAAATGTCTTATCTGTGCAGAGTTTCTTGTACTGTTTTCTGTATGGAACTCTTTAAGTTCTTCACAATGATAACTCAAAACCTTCTAACATATTCCATCAGTAACCCCATGGCCATGTGATTTTGATGTAATGTCACAAAACTTCAATGTTTAGATTCTTTACCTGTTTTATTTTCCTACCTGTCCCTAAGGGATATCTGGTACCAGCACTGTGGTTCCAAGTGGTAATTAGACAGTTAGCAACTGGTTATTTTAACCAGAAGAATAAAAGGTTTGCAGCTGCTATAGTATCCTTCTACATTCAGCCAGCCTTTTTTCCCCAAACAATTCAATCTTTGAATTATACAATATTTTGACACAAACTTCAATGTAACAAAATGGTTTAAGTAGTCAAATATGTTTTAACCTTACTTTTTTATTTTTAACTGACCCACATGTCAGTAAAATCTTTGACTATTCTGGCTGAGAATTTTATTGATATGGCTGGTTCATTTTGGGAGACAAGCCAAGTCAGATTCTTGTGCTCCAGCTAACACAGTGTACCAGGGTAAGCTCACCTGGCGTGCTGCCCCAGATGGCAGAAGGCTACAAGGGAAACGTTGTAAGTAATTCGAATGTAAAACTCATGAAGGAGATGAGTCTCAAAAAAGAGAAGATGGGCCTTTAGTTTTGATCCATGAAGATAACATCTATTTAGAGAAACACCAGGGTTGAATACTGGTGTTAAGGAAAAATGTGAATCATTTAATGTTTAATAATCAAAAAAATAAAACCCTCTATCTATTTCAAGTATAAAGGAGTTGAATATAAGAAATAGGTCTTTGCTACCCTCAGGGAGAGCTGGAAATACGGATGGGCTCTGAGTGGGATTCAGTTAAGTTCCAGGGGGATAAAAAGGTGCTGCTGTTACCTAAAGGTGAGGAACCTACAGAAGGTGGCTCCTTCTATAACAGCAGTTAACTTATGCATTACTTTCAAGGTAAAATATTTAAGACAGAACCTGAAGAAAGCCTTCACTTCTGTCCAAATATCTTCTACTATGCCAGAGGAAGAAGAAGAGTCCTATTGTTTCCTGCCAATCTTCTGAGTATCCAACATAAATGCATTTAATATTTAGCAGAACCTGAAACATATCAGGAGTCCTGCAGAAAACTGGGGTGGGCAGTGGTAAAGCCAATGAAGGCCAATGGTAGATAGTACACACAGAAGTGTTTTGGGAAACTCACAAGGACAGAGCAGTGGCAGGTATGTGGACCCCGCTCGGAATTCTGGAAGTAGCACCCAGAAGCAAAGCACATTTTAAGAAAGAGCCTGTGAAATTAGAGTTTGGGAGCTTTTATGAGAGGTTCTGATTAGGTGTGAAGTAGCATAGTCCAGCACAGAGACACGGCCAGGTCCTGAGGTGCAGCCTTATCCTCCTAACTTGGCATAATTGGTAGGGACAGGTCAGTTCCTCCCCTGCCATGAGCAGGGGACTGTGCCCATGCCTTGTGATTCCAGTTACACATCTCATTGTAACTAATGAATAACTAATGGCCTTACTCATTATCCTACCATGACTGGGTGTGCACTGACTCCCTTCCTGGTATAATGAAGTGTGCTATAGTCCAGGTATTGCACTTAACCAAGATAAAATGAGTTTATTATTGAATAGTATATAGTGTCTAGGAAACCAATTCTTTTAACATCTTGGACAAGTTAACCTTCACCATTCTCTCTCTTTTTTTTTTTTTTTTTGTAGAGACAGAGTCTCACTTTATCGCTGTGGGTAGAGTGCCGTGGTGTCACACTGCTCACAGCAACCGCCAGCTCTTGGGCTTAAGCGATTCTCTTGCCTCAGCCTCCCTAGTAGCTGGGACTACAGGCGCCCGCCACAGCGCCCAGCTATTTTTTTGTTTTGCAGTTCGGCCGAGGCCAGGCTTGAACCTGCCACCTTCGGTATATGGGGCCAGCGCCCTACTCGCTGAGCCACAGGAGCCGCCCGCACCGCGCCTATTTTGATGGCCTTCTCTTTGGTGGAACAAGAACCTATCCATGCTCCGACTAGTTTCTACTTTCTGCTGGAAAAATAACTCAGTGATAAAAAAAAAAAAAAGATTATTTCCTGGAGTTGGGGTGGGCGGGTGGGTGTTGTGTACATCTGCTTTGGCAACGGGGAAAATGGATAATGCAAATTTGAGCAGATAAATGCATATGTCTCTTTAAAAAGTCTAATTAGTAGAAAATTGCAGGCTGGGCACACAGAGGGTTGAGGCAAATGTGCATGATGATACATGCAGTTAAACTAAATAACCCACAACAAACTAAACTGATAATGACAAGGTGGCACTGACAGCAATTATTAGTTAAATAGCAAGATAGTCACCAACAGCCAACATATCCACAAATTAAAACATCCCTTCTCCAAATTGGAGGAAATCCAACTATCTGCCACTTTGGATGCAGAGTAGCTTTGAAACATTGCCAAGGGTTGTATAGCAATAAGATTTCTCCAGATGATGCTGAATTAGTTCTCACTAACGCAAGTAGTAATAATCATGGTAACAAGAATAGTGGTAACAGCGACAGCAACAACAGTAGCTGACACAGAGAGCACCCTGCATGCCCATCCTTGGGCTTAGTGCTTCACATGAACTGAATCAGTGAATCTTCACCATCAACGCATAAGGTAGGTAATATTATTCTCCCATTTTTCATATGAGAAAACTGAGGCACGGATAAGTGGCTTATGCAAAGTCACACATACAGAAAGTGACTGAGTGGAAAGAGAAATTTGGGCGATTTGGATCCAGGGTCTTTCTAACAAATTAATTTGTATTTGGAAATGTCAAATGCTGTGAAGCCACAGGAACTCGACCCACATGCGTGGGGATTGAAGCTATTGTCTCTTCAGCTTCTTCTCCAGCCGTCTCTGCTCTGCTGGGTGATGCTGGGGTTGAGATTCTGCAAAGCACGATCTGTTTTCTCTGCTGGGTTCCTACTAGGCCCTGCCTAACGAGGGTGCCAAAAGAGGCCAGGCAATTTGGAGGCTGATGAAGGGATTTTTCTCCTTCCTATTTGCTTCAGACTCCAGAGTGTAGTTTCACCTGATGGCAGCAGTTGCTTCCAGGTTTCAACTTTCATTTTTTGCCTTTCATTTCCAGAACTGGTTTTATCACCTGCCTTTGGTCATATCAGCACCATCCAGGCAGCCCCACTTTGTACTCTGGTTTTCAGCTCTCCAGGTTCTGACAGCTTGATTCTCAGTCCTGTCCTGGGGTGATGGCTGTATCCTGCAGTTACTACTTCTATGCTAGCTCTGTGTGGGTATTTTTTTTTTCTTTCACTTTTTTGACAGTTTTCTGAGACTTGTTTGACTTATCTGACACCCCTGTATTATCTCTGTTGAAATATGTATGTAACAGGAAAACGCCAGGTCTGAGGAGTTATAAATCTGAGGTGAGCCATCAGCATGGAGAATCACAATCTCTAACACACATTCCACACATGGATAGATTTAGAGACCAAAATTCCCTTCTTTGAAGAGGAGGTTGATACTCTTGGGGATTTACCCTAAAATACGGCTCCAAGTTGATTTGTTATAGCTTTCCTTCAAATGGGACTTACATAGCTAATTTGTAAATAGATATACTGGGGAACTTTTGGGGACACTGGCCTTGAATTTTCCTTGGGACCCATATACCACTGTGACTTTCCAAAGTGAGATGTTATGGGGTGAAGTGATAGGTAAGTGAAGTTTTGGCCCGGGTAGTACATTCTCACTGAAGTTTATTCCCTGAAGTTTTAGTTGTATGATGTGCACTTGACAACTAGAAAAATCCCCAGTGTTGCTCTCTGCTGTGGAGTGAGGGTTATTATGATAGTAAAGACCCAGAGAATGGCTTGGTGCCTGTGGCTTAACAGGCTAAGGCTCCAGCCACGTACACCTGAGCTGGCGGGTTCGAATCCAGCCTGGGCCCACCAAACAACAATGACGGCTGCAACCAAAAAATGGCTGGGTGTTGTGGCGGGTGCCTGTAGTCCCAGCTACTTGGGAGGCAAAGGCAGGAGACTCGCTTGAGCCCAGGAATTGGAGGTTGCTGTGAGCTGTGATGCCACAGCACTCTACCCAGGGTGACAGCTTGAGGCTTTGTCTCAAAAAAAAAAAAAAAGACCCAGAGAATGCTCCCAAAAGCTTCCCTCTCTATAAGCAAGAAATACGCTGGGAAGATGCAGGAGTGATAATAATTGTCACATCTTAATTCGGTCACCTGTGTGGCCTGAGCAGCAAGCGTGCGGATCTTGGGGCATGACTGTAGAAGGTCAGAGACTAAATCAGGTGGTGACCCCAATTTTAGGTGCTTTTCCAGAGGCGGAACCTTTATCAGAACAAGTTAACGTAGTCTCTGGCCCTTGGTGTTTCAGCTCCAGATCTGGTACAGTCTTTCCCCTCCCTCTACGCCAATTTGTAAGGATCCCTAGAAGCAGTTATTATTATTATTTTTTTTTTTTGAGACAGAGCCTCAAGCTGTCACCCTGGATAGAGTGCTGTGGCATCACAGCTCACAGCAACCTCCAATTCCTGGGCTCAAGCGAGTCTCTTGCCTTCACCTCCCAAGTAGCTGGGACTACAGGCGCCTGCCACAACGCCCAGCTATTTTTTGGTTGCAGCCGTCATTGTTGTTTGGCAGACCCAGGCTGGATTTGAACCCGCCAGCTCGGGTGTACGTGGCTGGCGCCTTAGCCCGTTGAGCCACAGGCACTGAGCCAGAAGCAGTTATTTTTTATCTAAAAGGGCCAACAGTGCACTGTCACTGTTTTGCCTCAGGACCAAGGCAATTCTCCAATTTTCTGACAGTTTAGTCTTTAGACACCTTAATCATTTTACCTTCACACAGGTCCCCGCCATTGATATCATAATAACCCTAAAAGCCTTAGATAGAGGCATTAAAGATAGAGGCTGGAGGGCAAACCTCACAATAATTCAGGGGTCTTGTCTTTCTGTGAGTTTTCTAGGCGTCCAGGGCTCTGGGCATATAAGAAGACTTCAATGTCAGGCAAAACAAGAGTTGCTGAATTTGGTGCCAGATACTACTATAAAAAGAGGCATAATTGTTTTTTGGAAGGCCCATTTGGATTATGGAGGCAATCTAGATCATATTTGAGTGTCTTCTCCAATCCATTTAATGAATAACCCATTAAAATGTCACTTCGGAATGGAGTCCTGTGCAAGAGAAGCCTCTGTCCGATACCCACACTGTTCCCAGTCCAGTGTGGGTTTGGGTATCTGCCCCTTGCTGGTCTAAGTCTTTGCTCCACGAGAACAACCAAATCCACCCTGGGTTTCGGCTGCAGCCCTTCTTTGTGAGTGCAGAACTATGGCTCCACTCCTGTAGCCCTACGTGTTTTTGTTCCTAGGCCTCAGTCACATAACTCTTAGTCTTGAGCCCTCCTCCCACTCCCATGCGTTTTCCTCTGATACCTGCAGCCTCTCTGTCAGTAGTTTTCTATCTGTATAAAAAATACTTCTGGGCGGTGCCTGTGGCTCAGTGAGTAAGGCGCCGGCCCCATATACCGAGGGTGGGAGGTTCAAACCCAGCCTGGGCCAAACTTCAAGAACAAATAATAGCCGGGCATCGTGGTGGGCGCCTGTAGTCCCAGCTATTCAGGAGGGTGAGGCAAGAGAATCGCCTAAGCCCAGGAGTTGGAGGTTGCTGTGAGCTGTGTGACGCCACGGCACTGTACTGAGGGCGATAAAGTGAGACTCTGTCTCTAAAAAAAAAAAATACTTCTCTTCTAAATGACCTGCTTTCCTGGGGGCCCTTGGCAGCTTAAATATTCTTCTGCCGATGGTCACTGCCACTCCTCACACCTGGAACCTGGCACAGATACCTAGGTGGATCCCAGGCTAGTGAGTGCCACAGCTGTCCCACCCTCTCTTGCAGATACCCAGTCACTCCCTGGCCTTGCTGGTTGGTGGCCTGCCATTGCCCTCAGGAGCAATGTCTTCCGTATTCACAATGGCCTAAATTCTGCATCGCTTCCAAAAACTCACCACCAGGACAGGTAGAGAATTTTCCTGTGTGGTCACGTGCAAAGATGTCAGTGTACTCACCATTAGGGCTCAATAACATGGGTGTGAAGTAGTTTCACTGAGGGAAGGCGTGCAGGAGTAGGAAGGGCAGCGCACACCAGCCCACAGCTCAGGCTGAACGTGGATATCTGTCCACCTGCAATCGGCAGGCTTTACAGTAAAGAGGGGCTGTGTCCTATTTCTAGAGTCAGGGGAGAGGAAACATCCAGGAGACAGTGGTGGCCCCTGGTCAGGAAAGCATTCTGGCTAGAAAGGAGCAGCCTCTGGGGCTCTGCAGCTGGCACTGGACTGTTCTGAGTGCCAACTCAGGTCTGGTGAGCCCATTTGGCTTTGCTGCCAAAGAGGGGACAAAAGGTACCGTGGAGTGGCTGAGATTAGTCTCCTGGTGGTGGCTGCCCAGCTCAGGGGAGGGCTCTGCACAGCAGGGCGAGGGGACAGTCAGACTGGGGCTCTGCAGGGGGCATGTGGCTAATTCTGAGAGTGCTTAAACAAAGTAAAAACAAACAAAAGTTAAAAACAGAAACCAAGGGCTGCTGCCATTGCTGAGGTGATGCTCAGGATGTCACCCCAGGAGGACTGGCCTGTCTTTTTCAAGAACCTTTTTCTGTTGTTGTTGTTGTTGTTGGGGATTCATCGAGGGTACAAGAAACCAGGTTACACTGATTGCATTTGTTAGGTAAAGTCCCTCTTACAATCTTGTTTTGCCCCCAAAAGGTGTGGCACACACCAAGACCCCACCCCTCACTCCTTCCCTCTCTCTGCTCTTCCTTTCCCCACCCGTCCCTCATTCTCAAGAACCTTCCTGATCAGGTCTTCTGATGCCTCAGGCATCCACTTTTGGCTGATGCCAGTAGAGCGTGCTGAGCCCTCTCAGAGCTAGTCCCCGGATGTAGCCTCTTCGGTTCCACCAGCCATGAGGAGTGAGCTGTACTTGGAGAGAGAAGGCAGAGCAGTGGGACTGGGTGGCAGGATGGTCCACGCTCCAGCAACTTGCCTGAACTTGCTCTCCTTCCTCTTCTTTCCTCTTCTTCCTCCTTCAGTCTCTCTCTCTCCTTTTTAAAGATACAGGGTCTTTCTCTGTCACCCAGGCTAAAGTGCCATGGTACAATCATAACTCACTACAACCTTGAACTCCTGGCTTCAAGCAATCCTCCTGCCTGGCCTCAGTACTTCTATGTTCATCTTTTCACCAATATCATACTGTTCTGATTGCTGTAGCTTTATACTAAATCTTTGTTTTTTGTTGTTTTTCTTTGAGACAGAGTCTTGCTTTGTCACCTGGCCTAGAGTGCCATGGCCTCAGCCTAGTAATTCACAGCAACCTCAAATTCTTGGGCTCAAGCGATCCTCCTGCTTCAACCTCCCAAGTAGCTGGGACTACAAGTGGCTGCCACCACACCCAGCTAGTTTTTCTATTTTTTGTAGAGACAGGGTCTCGTTCTTGCTTAGGCTGGTCTCAAACTCCTAAGCTCAAACAATCCACCTGCCTCAGCCTCCCAGAATGCTAGGATTACAGGGGTGAGCCACCTGCGCCCAGCCCAAGTATATATGTGTGTGTGTGTGTGTGTGTGTGTATATATATATATATATATATATTTTTTTTTTTTTTTTTGAGACAAAGCCTCAAGCTCTCACCCTGGGTAGAGTGCCATGGCATCACAGCTCACAGCAACTTCCAATTCCTGGGCTTAAGCGATTCTCTTGCCTCAGCCTCCCAAGTAGCTGGGACTATAGGCCACAACGCCTGACTATTTTTTGGTTGTAATTGTCATTGTTGTTTGGCAGGCCGGGCCTGGATTCAAACTCGGTGTATGTGGCTGTTGCCTTAGCCGCTTGAGCTACAGGCACCAAGTCCCAAGTATTGGTATTTTAAATGCTGATACTATGAATGCCTGGAAGTATCAGGAGATTGTCCCCTTCAGGGACTGTTGCATGTGCAGTCCTCTCCATGGAGGTCTACCAGAAACAACGTGGAATCCCAAGAAAAAGGGCATCATAATTGTAATGCCTTAATGCAGGCGTCCTCAAACTTTTTAAACAGGGGGCCAATTCACTGTCCCTCAGACTGTTGGAGGGCTAGACTATAGTTTAAAAAAAAAAAACTAGGAACAAATTCCTAAGCACACTGCACATTTCTTATTTATTATTATTTTTTTTAATTTTTATTTTATTTTTTTGGTTGCAGCCGTCATTGTTTGGTGGACCCGGGCTGGTTTCGAACCCACCAGCTAAGGTGTACGTGGCTGGCGCCTTAGCCCGTTGAGCCACAGGCACTGAGCCACATTTCTTATTTTGAAGTAAAAAACAAAATGGGAACAAATAACAATTCACACCAATGCATGTGGCCCGTGGGCTGTAGTTTGAGGACTCCTGCCTTAATGGATGCTGGGGTACTCAGAGAGGTACCACAGTGCCACCTGCCTGATACAGACTCCAAGTACACCTCTCTTAAGAAGGGGAAGCTATGAATCCCTATTAAGCTCCCCTTGATAGGGAACACCTGATTGTGGAGGCCTTTGACTCCCTGGCCTCACATCTCATTTTCAGGTGGGTGAACTTGGACTTGACGACAGTTGAGGTTGGAAAGGGTTATATGTAAACGGTCTACTCAAGAGCACAGCTGGTCTGAGCCTTGTGTCATCTCAGTTTTACTTGGACAAGTAAAAAGTTATTTTGGAGAAAACTTTATTCCCCAATCCACTACCTGAAGAAATTCCTCTGGTTCAGTGGGGTCCTCAATTCACAGGAGTTCCCTTAAGTGGCTGTGAGAGTTTGGCTGTGTTGAAGGCTGATGGCAGCCACCCAGCCCCACTGCCAACTCTGCAAGACCCTGTAGTTAGCTAATGCTTAACATTCGAGGGTTTTTCTTTTTATTGTTGTTTGTTTTTTTGAGACAGAGTCTCACTATTTCACCCTTGGTAGAGTGCTGTGTTGTCACAGCTAACAGCAACCTCAAACTCTGGGGCTTGGGGCGGCGCCTGTGGCTCAACGGAGTAAGACGCCAGCCCCATATGCCAGAGGTGGTGGGTTCAAACCCAGCCCAGGCCAAAAACTGCAAAAATAATAATAATAATAATAAAATAAATAAATAAATAAAAAGTGTTTGTGTGTCTCCAGGCTTTAAAAAAAAAAACCAACTCTTGGGCTTAAGTGATTCTCTTACCTCAGTCTCCCAAGTAGCTGGGACTACAGGCGCCCACCACAACACACAGCTATTTTTTTGTTGCAGTTGTCATTGTTGTTTAGCAGGCCTGGGCTGGGTTTGAACCCGCCAACCTTGGTATATGTTGCCAGCGCCCTACCCATTGAGCTATGGGCACTGAGCCTAGGTTTTGGGTTATTTATTTTTTTTTTTTTGCAGTTCTTGGCCAGGGCTGGGTTTGAACCTGTTACCTCTGGCATATGGGGCCAGCACCCTACTCCTTTGAGCCACAGACACTGCCCTAGGTTTTGTTTTTTTAATTTATTGCATAATATAGTGGGAAAGAGTTTTATATTTGTTTTTCATTTATACAATTTTAGAAATTTCTTTGCAAAGGAGAATTTTTTTTTTTTTTTTGAGACAGAGCCTCAAGCTGTCACCCTGGATAGAGTGCCATGGCATCACAGCTCATAGCAACCTCCAATTCCTGGGCTCAAGCGAGTCTCTTGCCTCTGCCTCCCAAGTAGCTGGGACTACA